>JACGDI010004412.1:576701-691780 GCA_014898725.1 Jacaranda copaia
TGGGCTTGGGATATTTATAGTTTTCTGTGGGCGTGATTTTACCAAAGTACCCCTATCTGGTGCATTAGCTTTTTCCCATGCCGGGGGGTTGGGAATCATTCCATGTCCAGATTCCAATACTGTGCCAGGTGGCTAAATCTCCTACTTTCCCGAGTAAACCGTTCCAGCAGGGGCACATTTTTGCCAAAGTTGTTGGCAGGGTTGTCAAAGTTGTTAGAGTTGTTGGCAACGGTTGCACTGGCTACCACGTGTCATTGGAGTGGGCTCGACCCGTCAAATCAACATGTTTGGCGGGGATCTGAGTGAACGTTGGAGGTCGATCAATGTCGACCAGACTTAATGCTTGAACAATCGGAGTAGTCTTCCGGTCGATACGGGTCGACCGTAGATACTCCCAAGTGAGGTTGATACCGGTTGACCAAACAGATTTCATCTTTGGGCCTTGTGGGCCGTCTCGTTAGATGTTGGGTCTGTTGGGCCTATTGGGCTATCCCATATCAATTATAAATACCTCATAGCCAACCACGCTCCAGTTAATGCCAAATACACTATAAGCTTTTAATATTTTGTTCGATTATCATATTTCGATTAGAACTGACTTGAGTGTCGAAGTGCCTTAGCTGAAGGCATCTCAGCTAGTTTAACGTGTGTTGCTATTGCAGATCTCAGAGCTCGAGAAGTACACCACCTGAACTACTTGACCTCCCTGGTCGAATCTACCCAAACACTACTCTTTCACTATAAACGATTTTCAACCTCATCAATAGATTATTTGAAAAAGATATATAGATTATTGGAGAATGTATTTTAAAAATAAAAATAAAAATTATATTAAGTGAGAATTTTAAAAAGCGATGATTTTCATTTATGAAATAGTAGAAAATGAAAAAAAAAATTGAGAATGAAACCAAACACCCTCTACACTTCAATTTTTTAAACTCTGACATAGAACTTGCGCTAAATTCTATGCTATAGAAATTTGCATTCGGTCATGTTATTAGCCAGCGAAAGAAAGATCGCACATTGGAGGGAGGCTGCACTGCGGGGGTTTGAGGGCACCTTGCAAAAGAAATTCGAAGTCAGCGGATTTTTCTCATCTTGGACTCAAACTTTAGAATATTAATAAATTTTTATTTATTTATTTAATTTTTGTTTACCGTGCTTTGAAGAAACGTATTTCAACGGATTTAAGATTTTATATATAATATTAATTAATGAATTCGATTCTTTACGTTGTACAGAACATATTTCAAATTTGGTCTTTCTGCCGTGTATATATATATATATATATATATGCTGGGACGTCATTATTGAATATAGATTAAAAAAATAAAAGAAACTACTGAGTCGTGTGTATGAAAAGTATTATTTCAATTTAATAATCAAGTTTTCGGATTATTTTTTTGAAATTGTAGTTTGGAGACTCACTCTAATTGATAACTTACTTCTATTTGAAAACTTTTGATTCCAACAGCTGCATAGAATAATTAATCTTAGTTGGTTATTTAGCACACATTTTCTTGCAATAAATTTAGATAATCAAAATCTAAAGGTGTAATTGCTTAATTAGGAATTAATGAACTAGAAATTAATTTTGACCGGTTAAGCCACCAGTAAATTTTATTTTAATTATTCAAAAAGCGTGTTTGATTTAATTGATTTCTAATTATGTAGAGTTTTGCAAAACCAAAAGTGCAACATCTTATCAATTTGAGGATTATGTTTTCAGTATCAATGCATCAACTTTTTTAAACCACTTTGTCAGGCGAATAATCACATCAATCCACATTTCAAACCAAAAGTAGAAACCTTAAAATAAAACACAATGAGACTAGAATCTTTTTCTGTTTTTTTTGAACGAAGATTAAGAGGATGTTTGGCTAAACTTATTTTAAATATCTTATAAACTTCTACATCTTGTAAGATGTTTTTGGAGTTTATAAGATGTTAGATCTTATTTTTAAAATAAATTGTTGAAGTGTTTGGATAAAATAAGATTTTAGAGCTTATAAGATGTTAATAATGATAATTTTGTAATTAAAACAGATAAAAATAAAAAATCTTGTTAAGATTTTAAAAATAAGTTAGGATCTTTTTATTTTTTTTTAAAAGAGCTTATAAGCTCCTAACATCTTATTTTAGGATCTTATAAGCTCTTTTTTAAAAAAAAATTACCAAATACTTTTTATCAATTTATAAATTTTTAAAAATCTTATAAGATGTTTTGAGGAGCTTATAAGCTCATCCAAACATCCTCTAAGTAATCTTAAAATGTGGATCTTCCGAGCAATTATTCTAATGATTATAATAGTCACTTTAGAAGTGCACATTTTTTTTTCTTTTTTATAAAAGATGTTTAGGTAGGTTCAATGTCAATCACCAACAGAATCGGGGCATACCCTGAGTTCTATAAATACTTATAGAGGTACTCACAAATTGTCAACCAACAAAATCCTCTGGACATACAAGTTCATATCTAGACAACCCGATATTGTTGATAATTTGAGTTAAGGGTGTCATAGTCAACTCATTCTAGGGAATTTAATTAGGTATGGAGTGAGATTAAACTATAACACAAATTAGCAATCTTGGCATATTTGATGCAAGTGTTAAAGTTTTTTCAATGTAAATAAATAAAATATTAATTGATCTTTTTAAATGCTATCATAATTTTTAATATTTTAAATATTTTCATTTAAAATTAAGATAATATAATGTAAGAAAAGCAAAGAAAACTAATTAGTAGTTATGAGGATTAAAAGTTAATAATAGGGGCATTTTAGAAAGGATATTTGAAAATATATCAAAAGGGGATTGTGCTTTATATACAGTATTAGCAATTTTGGCACAGTCAATGCATATGCCAAAATATTTATAGCTTATAGTAACTAAAATGAATATTTTTTCTATTATAATATTATTTTTTAAGTAACACTTGATATTTGTTTAAATTTTTATATAAATAATGACAAAAAATTATGATAAGATGATAATTGATATGGGATAATCTAGTAGGCCCAACATCAAATGAGACAATCCAGGAGGCCCAACAATAAGTTTGTTTGGTCGATCGGTATCGACCTCATTTTGTAAAGCCCGCGGTCGACCCGCATCGACCTTAGGACCACTCTAGAAGTTTGAATATTCAGGTCTAGTCGACATGTATCGACCTCATGACCTACTCCGGCGTTGACTAGGTTCTCTGCCACATTTAATAGTCCAATAGACTGTATACCTCTGCATTAATGACATATGACAGCCGGTATAGCTGCTGCCACCAACTCTGCCAACTCTGCCAATCCTGCCAACAACTTTAGCAGAGACATGTCTCTACTGGTACTGTTCATATGGGAAAATAGAAGATTTGGCCACCTGAAACAGTACCGAGATCTGGACATGAAATGACCACCAACCCCCTGGCAAAGACAAAAACCAGTACACCTAATAAGGGTACCAGGGTCAAATCATGCCTAGAAAAGGCTATAAATACTTCAAACTCAACTACACACAAGGTAATGCCCAATACACTATAAGCTTTACACTATCTATATTCTGTTCGATCTTCACATCTCGGCCAGAACTAACTTTAGCTTCAGAGTGCCTTAGTTGAGGGCATCTCGGCTAGTTTAACGTGTGTTGTGGTTACAGATCTCAAGCCCCAAGATATATACAACTCTGAGTACTCGACCTCCTTGGTCAATTTGCTCGAAACACAACCCTCTTTTCTCTATATGCAATTTTCAGCAGCATCATTTGACGCCGTCTGTGGGAAGCCATTGAGATTGCAGCAAGAAAAATGATAAACACACATAGAGTAGTATCCGAAAGAGAGAAGAATAGGAGGTCTACTTCTCCATCTTTCCCTAACCCCTAGCCAGGTACAAACGCTCTAGGCACCAGCGCCCCTCAGGAGCAGATAGTGACACTCACCATGCCCCAGTTGATGTAGCTGATAAGTGAGCAGATTTCTACTTAGATATTAGCCCAGCTATCAGTTGCTCTGAACAAGCACACTATAGTGCTCACTTCCACCACCAGTGTAACTCCGTAGCTGCCTCCGTCGAGAAGTAGGTCCCTTGAGAATAGTTGCTCTTGCCAAGAAGCTAGGCAGCCACTCGCCAGGCGCGAAGTCAGTCTTAGATGCCCATAGGAAGAGAGGAGACATCTAGAAGTGCAGAAGGAGGAAGCAAACTTGGTAGATCACACCAGACCTAATCGAGTTATGTAGTGCATAAGGTCAAACGCTCTAGGCGTGACTACCATGAAGAGAAAAGAGAGTCTGCAAACTTTGTGCATCAGCCCATTCGAGCCCCACAGCGTGATAGGATCGAGCGCCTTAAATTGGGTCTTGATCGAAATGCCACCCAGGCAGAATAGGACGAGTGGGAAGAAGTATCCCATCAAGTCCAGTAGTTGAACAGATATCTCGATGAGATTTTAAGGAGAAATACTGATAGAGCACCAAACTTGGAGGTTCCTCAAAGGTCTCATTAGGAAAGATAGTCCCCATTCATTTAGGAAATCAACGATGAGCACATCACCGTGGATGCCAGAGTCCCTACCAGTCTGCCAAGATACGATGGTTCTACTGACCCCAATGAGCATCTCATGCAGTTTGAACACATGATGTAGCTGCATGGACACAATGAATACATCCATGCCAAAATATTGGTGATTACCTTCTAAGGCATCGCACTAGACTGGTTTGTGAAGCTTGAACCATCATCGATTTACTCTTATGACTAGCTGTGCAATAAATTCTTACACTAGTTTGCTAGCAGAAGAAAGGCTAAGCTTCTCCATACCTACCTCCATACTATCAAGTAAGGCGAGGGGAAGTCCCTTTATGATTTCTTTACTAGATTTAATACAAAGATTCTGAAAATAAATAACCCCAAGATTGAGTTCTTGATTGACATGTTGTTCCTGGGGCTTAGGCACAAATAATGTGCCAATGCTTTGGTGTGGGAACGGCTCAGGTCTATGGAAGAGTTGCTTGACCTGACAGAAAAATATATGACACTGGAGAAAATAAATAAGCTCAAGTTTGGATCCTTTAAGGTCGAGAAGAAAAAGAAGAAGAGAGACGACCAGAAATAAAAAGAGCGAGGTTGATCTCCAATCAAACGCTTCCATAACTATACACCATTGAACATCCCGAGGAAGGAGGTCCTGTATGCTATCCTGTATGATAACCTCCTTAAAAGGCCCAAAAAGTTGACAGAGACTCAAGCCATGAAGAAATCAAAGAAATATTTCTACTTCCATAAACAGAAGGGGCATGATATCGATAAGTGCTTCAATCTCCAAGATGAGATCGAGAGGTTCATCTGGTAGGGCTACCTCAAAAAGTACATAACCATGGATGCTCAGATTGAAGGGGGCAAAATCGACTAGACTCCCCGTAGAGAAAGGTCAATTAGCCCCAGGAGAGAAGATAAAGGAAAAAGGCCTGCCTAGGAAGATCGCCCACCCATTAGAGGGGTGATTGACATAATTGCAGGAGGTCCCACTAGGGGGGACTCTAAGTCTGCTCGGAGGTAAACATAGAGGAGGCTCGAGTCTAATAAAGCTTCACATGTGGAGATAATTTTCCACCTAACAACAAGCGCATAACCCATTTCATTTACTGATGCTGACCTAGCCCACCTCAAGGGTAGAAATGTCGATCACAAGATAGACTGCCCAATGATCATTTCTGTGGAGATTGCAAACTTTGAGATGCACTAGGTTTTGATCGATAATGGCAGCTCAGTGAATATCATCTTTTTATCTACCCTAAAGAGGAAGAACATGGGCAAGTTGAAATTCCAGCCTGTGCGCATGCTGCTGGTCGGATTCAGGGGGTCGGAGATCATATCGGAGGGTTTGATCGACTTGTCCATATCTTTTAGGGAGGCTTCTCTAAGGAGAACATTAATGCTAAATTACCTTGTGGTTGATACCCCATTCGCCTATAATGTCATCATTAGCTGACCTGCCCTCAATGACTTCCATGCCATTATGTCCACTTATCACTTGAAAGTCAAGTTTCCAATCCCATCCAGCACGAGCGAGCTTTTGTGCAACCTAAAGGAGGCGTGAAGATGTTACAACATCTCGATCAAGCCAACTGAGCAGAAAACCTGACCACAATTGAAGACTTTAGGGGATGCCTCTGTAGCAAAACCTGAGGAGACCCAGGTCGGTAAGAAACAGAAGCTGGAGGACACCAGAGTAGAGCGTATCAAGGAATTTAAGGTTATTGAGCTCGAAGAGGGTAACCCCAAAAAGACAACCCATATTGATACAGACTTAAGCCCCCACTTGGAGTGTCTCATGGTCAATGTTTGGAGGAGAAATGTTGACGTCTTTGCGTGGAAGGCATCTGACCTGCAAGGGATCGACCCCAATATTATTGTGCACCACCTCAATAATGACCCTTCATATAAGCCGGTCAGATAAAAGACAAGGACATTCAATACTGAGAGGACGCAAATCATCAAAGAGAAGGTTAGAAAACTCTTAGATGCAGGGTATATTGTAGAAATTCAGTATCCCTCTTAACTTTGTAATGTTGTCCTGGTCCCAAAAACTGAGGGATAGTGGTGGATGTGTAATGATTTACTAGTTGATTTACTTACCTTAAGGATCCTTACCTTTGCCTCGAATAGATTTACTAGTTGATTCAACTGCTCGGTGTGAATTATTAAGTATGATGGAAGCATTTCAAGGTTATCATCAGATTTTTAAGGCACCTGAGGATAGGGATAAAATATCTTTTGTTGTTCCTAATGGGTTATATTACTTTCTCGTCATGCCGTTCGGTTTAAAAAATGTTGGGGTAACTTATCAGTAGTTAGTCAACTTCAAGTTCAAAGAGAGACTGAAAAGTCGATGGAAGTTTACGTCGATGACATGATAGTCAGGACAAAAAAAGCCCAAGACCATTTGCTCAACCTCAGTCATACTTTTGGGATATTGAGGGCATTTAGATTGAAGCTGAACCCGAATAAATACACATTTGGGGTCCGAGGAGGAACATTTCTAGGCTATATGGTCACCCAAAGAGGTATTGAGGCCAATCCACAAAAAATTCAAGCACTCTTAGATATCGCCCCTCCAAGAATGGTTTGGGACGTTTAGAGGCTAGTTGGGAGAATCATGGCTTTGGGAAGGTTTATTGTGAGATTGGCCAACAAAAGTCTCCCCCTTTTCAAAATTCTCAGAAATGCCAGAAAGATGAGTTTTTGATGGCCGGAACAGTGCGACCAGGCGCTAATTGAGTTGAAGCAGTATTTGGCCTTACCCTCGATATTGGCAAAACCCAAGCTGGGAGAAGTACTTCAGATATACTTAGCAGTCTTGAAAGCATCGATCAATTCAGTACTAGTATCGACCTGAGATGCTAACCATCGGCCAATCTACTATTGTAGTAAGTTGCTCCAAGGGCCAGAACATAATTATTTGGAGATTGAGAAGTTTGTATTGGCCTTAGTGACCACTGCTCGAAAGCTGAGACCGTACTTCCAGTCTCACTCTATCATAGTGCTAACAAACCAACCATTGAAGCAAGTGTTGGCGAAGCTTGATACAATAGGTAGATTAACCAAGTGGACGATCGAGCTTGGGGAGTTCGACATCAGTTTTCAACCTCGAACGACCATTAAAGCATAGGTACTTGTCGACTTTATTGTAGAGCGAGTCGACTTACCTGACAAGAGTATCACTGCCTCTCTTGTTTGGACTTTGCACATTGATGGGTCATCGACCACATCTGGGGAAGGAATTGGGGTCACTTTTTGCTCCCTAGATGCTGAGGAGTATGATTTTGCAATCAAATTGGATTATACAGTCACAAATAATGAGGCTGAGTATGAGGCCTTGCTGGCAAGAATGAGAATGGTGCTTGAGTGTGGGGTCAAACACTTGGCCACAATTATAGACTCCCAGTTAATAGCAGAGCAGGTTAAAAAAAATTTCAAAGCCAAAGAACAGTTGATGGCCCGGTACCTGGCTGAGTTAAAGAGATTGCAGCAATTGTTCAAAAGATTTACTCTCAGCTAGGTCCCTTGATCTTAGAATGAATGGGCAAATGCTCTCTCCAAGTTTGCCAGCTCAATCAAAGGAATAAAAGACAAGAAAATCACATTTTTGGTCTCAGACAGGCCGTTAATCGCACTATCTGATGAAAATCTTATAATTGCCATTAATGAGACGACTGTTTCTTGGCAGACCCCAATAAAACTATATTTCAGCCAAGGCATTATCCCTGATGACAAAAATGAGGCTCAGCGCCTTCGAGGTCAAGCTTCCAAATTTTCCCTCGATGAGTACGGTCAATTATACAAGAGAATCTTTGTCAAACCCCTCTTGAGATGCTTAGATTAGGATCAGGTAGTGGAAGTGTTGCAGGATGTTCATGTAGACATGTGTGGCAACCATTCTGGAGGAAGGTCCCTTGCCTTTAAAATAATTAGATATGGATACTTTTGGCCAACATTATTGAAAGATTCGGTAGATTTTGCATGTAAATGTGCATCATGCCAAGTCCATTCCAACTTGCCGCACCAGCTAGCAGTGCTAATGATTAATGTTCAGATTTTCTGGCTGTTTGATCAATGGAGAATCGATATAATAGGCTCCTTGTCGAGAGCAACAGGCAGTGGAAGTTTATAATTTAGTGGTTGAATATTTCACCAAGTGGGTTGAAGTTGAGGCTATCCTTAAGATAACGGATGCGGCCATAAAACATTTTATATGAAAAAATATCATTTGCTATTTTGGCCTACCCAAGGTGCTTATTTCAGATAACGACACTAAGTTTTAGAGCAAGAACACAAGAGGTTGGTTTGAGGCCTTAGGAATCACACAATATTTTACGTCGGTGGGTAATCCTCAGTCGAATGGTTAGATCGAGGTGACCAACTCGACTGTCATCGACCAATTAAAGGCCATAATTTAGGATACCAGGACAAACTGGGTAGATGACCTGCCCAGCGTGCTATGGGCCAATAGGATAACTCCCCTAATAGCCATCAATCATACCCTTTACAGCCTAGTGTATGGGTCGGAAGTAGTTATACTTTCAAAATTGATCCAACATACTACTCGGGTCATCCACTTCCCTCACTAAGAAACACATTAGAGAGAAAGCTGGATCTCAAAACTATCAACAAGTGCTGACAGGAGGCTTACAATACTATACAATGCTATAGATCAAAGATGACCTAAAACTTTAATAAAAGGATCAGAGAGCGTTGTTTCAACATTGGGGATCTTGTCCTCAAGAAGATAGAGGTCTCCAAGAACATGGGCAAGCTTGAACCAAAGTGGGAAGGACCATACTCTATTATCAAGGTAGCGAAGCACAATGCCTACATGTTGGCCAACATGCAAGGAGAGGAACTCCCTCGCCCGTGAAACGCTATCAATCTCAAGAAGTTTTTCATTTAAAAATGTATGGCACTTGTCCTTAGGACCTTGTGGCTTAAATAAAATTATAATTTTATTAGCATAATTGTTATTTTTAATAATTCTAGTCGACCCTGCAGTCGACGACTAAGCAGCCCCTTGCTGCCACCTAAACGATTCTTAGCCGTCCAAATTTCTAGTCGACCCCACAATTGATGACTAAGTAGCCCCTTGCTGCCACCTAAACGGCTTCTAGCTGTCCAAGTTTCTAGTCGACCCCGTAGTTGACGTCTAAGAAGCCCTTTGCTACCATCTAAATGGCTCCTAGCTGTCCAAGTTTCTAGTCAACCCCATAGTCGATGACTAAACAGCCTCTTACTTCCACTTAAACTTCTAGTCGACCCTTGTGTTAACAAATGTGTTATTCTAGTCAACCATTTAATTTTTATCGACCCCGTACTTAGCAAGGGATGTGACTCATTTTTGATGGGCAACTAACTTTAGGGGTCGAATAAATTGTCGATTGAGAAATTGAAGCAATCGATGACATAGTTATGCAACATAATAACTTGCGATAGGCAACCAAATATTTTTCACATTATCACAACAAAAATCAAAGGCTATGCATGGCGCAATAGGAGGAAAAGGAAAGAGAAAATATGTTTTTATTGATAATTCTCTGGCAGGGTACAATTACAAAAAAAAAAAAGAAAAAAGAGGTTAGCTCAATCCTACTTCAGGTTTGGCCTGGCTCCTCTTGCTCGCCTTCAGTCCAATCTAAGTATGGCTCGGGCATTGCACAGATAAGTGGAGAAACTGCCTGAGGAGGTTTAGAGGGTCTCAGGAGGTCACCCATAAAGTTAGTTGACTGCAGCACATATTGCGCTAGGTCGACCTCCTCACCCTTCAATTGGGCTACGAGGTCTTCCACGAATGCGAACTCAGTGCATATCTACGTTAGCCGGGCATCAACCTCAGCTTTTTTCTTTTGCAGCTTAGACAGTGGCACGTATGGTGCAGCGGTAGTAGGTCCGCCCTTCAAAGCCTGCTTGGTGCCATCTTTCTCTGGCTCAAGGAAAGGCTCCAACCTCTCGTTGAGCATGAGGCTCATCTGGCTTCTATCCTCAACATGAAAGCAATAACCCAAGTGCTCCAACTATTTGATGGCCCAGTGATATGCTTCGCGGGCATCGTCTAAGGTTGCAACCGCGCTGGCATCTTGAAAGGCGGTGCTCACCATAAATTGCTCAACAGCCTCACACCACACCGCAGGTAGATGTTGGAGGAAGTCCTCTTTGGCTTGGCTGGTCATCTCCGCATGACCTTTGCCCTTACCAGAACTAAAACTCACCTATTACTCATTCGGCTCCAGTCTTCGATGGCTTGGACCAATTGTTGATCCTTGGAGTTGAGTTACTATTGGAGGTCATCTACCTTTTTATTCAACTGCTCAACCTAAAGTTGGGAGGATTCGAGCTGCACCTTCAGCGTTTCCATCTCTCCTTATGCCTCCAATTGCTCCTTGGCAACCAGTGCCATCTTAGACCACCAAAACATGTTGTAGCCCAGCTGCCCTATCTAAAACACAAAAGTGTTAATCTCAAACCAATATGAGCATAACAGGAAAAATGTGGTTGAGCTTATTGATCTCATACTTACCACGTTACAGTAATAAGACATTACCTTCATTGTCCTGAGCTGGTTGAGGTTTATTAGCTTTCGTTGGTCATTCAGAAAAAGCCTTGAGGTCATCCACTTTAGAGCTTCAGCACTTGTTAGCCCACTCTCGATGATAGAGGTTGAGTCGATTACCTCTTGATCTCAATCGATGGTGAATCGCAGAGGAGATAGTCGAGGAAGTCAGAACAGCAAGCCATCACTTGGCTTGCCAAATAGGTCCTAACTTGTCACAACTTTCTGCTTCCCTTTGCCCCTAGTGTCCTTCTTTGAAGCCACACCTCCCTATTCAACTAGTTACCTCTTGCCCCAACCCACAGGACTGCTATGCTTGGGCTCTCCCTGGTGAGCAGATTGGGTTTCAGGAGCCTCCTCGATTTGTGGTGGAGGCAGTACAGACGTTGACCTCACTAAGCCTGTTTGCTCAGTAGCACCTCCTCATTGAGCAGTAGCAGCAGCTTGTCGACATGCCTCGACTCTCAGTACCTGGACCTAAGATTCATTATGCTGCAGACCATTATTTCATTGTGATTTGCACAGGCAAATAAATTAAATACATATCAAATTTGAGCAGAAAGATAGCGTTCAATGGAAATAGTTGATAAAAGATTTCTACCTAGTCGATCGCTGGTAGGTAGGTCAAGCTGGGCAGGTGATAGGCTAGCCATAACTAAATACCTCTCTTCGGTCAGAACTGAGGCCTCCATTTGCCTAAATCCAACTAGATCCTGAATAAAAGTGTTGGGCCAGCTGGGTGTTTGGTTTTCAAGCATCTCCATAGGCCCCCTCCACTAACCCCTCAAAATGGTAAGAACCCCTGGCCCCTGAATATAAAAATAGTATTTTTCCACTCTTGCTTGTAAGAAGAGATGGGGGATATCAAAAATTTTCATCGAGGTCGAGTAGTCAGGTAATAGAAATTAGAAACTTCGCTACTGCTCGACTTTCGAGACAAAGGTAGGTGGAATAAATTTGAGAAATTGGCAAAGGTGGTAGGCTGGTTGTATAGGTACATTAGCATGGCAAAATTGTACAATATAGCAAAATAATTTGGGAGTAATTGGGTGATGTAGACCCCTTATCCTAAGAGGATATCAACTATAGGTTGGGCAAGCGAAAACCTGAGGCCACACTTTAACCCCTCCTCAAACACAGTTATAAACCCCTAGGGAGGTTGATGCATCCTACCCCAAGTCCCTGGCACTACCAGTTTATACTCATCAAGGATATGATATGCTGCTCTAATACGAACTAAGCCTGCAGCGGTTGTTTTGAAGGCTATTTCGATGTAATGGCCAGGGGTAAATAATCGACCCTGGCTTGCAGGCATATCAGTAGGACCGGCTTTCCTCTTTGATACTACCCTAACATTGCTTGAGTTACTGGTACTGCTTGAGCTAGAGTTTTCGCATGCAGACAAACTTGATTCACTCCCGCGAGACGACTCAAATGCGCTCTCTACCCCAGTCTCCCCCCCATGGGCCATACTCTCTAACCTAGTGCTTTCAAAATTTGGGCTAGCAAACATGCTTCTATAAAGGAAAGGTAGAAGAAAACAAGAATAGAAAAGGTACTTATAGTGGAAATCTCAGAAAGGCAAAGCGTAGAAGAACTTGAAAGGCTTCAAAGATAGTAATTTAACTAGAAGTTTAGATAGTAAAAGTATAAATGGAGTTGATTATCCCTCTATTTATAGGCATTCGTGCATGGGAATCCGTGTAATTGTTATGATGAAAGCCTGCCCTAGTACGCTTCACATTAAATGCAGAGAACCACCTCAAACCCTGGTCGGTAGTTTAAAAACCCGAGTTGAGGATTCAAAAATCCTAGTCTAGCATGGTAACCACCATAATTGAATGTAAACTCTCTACTCCTTTTCATCGACAAGCTTGATCAGGACAGTGAGTTGAGGGGACTCATGATATGGGATAACCTAATAGGCCTAACAGTCCCAGCATCAAATGAGACAGCCCAAGAGACTCAATAGTAAGTCTGTTTGGTCGATCAGTATTGACCTCACTTGGTAGGGTCCGCGGTCAACCCATATCGACCTCAGGGCCACTCTCGAAGTTTGAATATTCAGGTCTGATCGATATGTATTGACCTTGAGACCTACTCTGGCGTTGACTTGGATCTCTACTGCATTTATTAGTCTAACAGGTTGTATGCCTCCGCATTAATGATGCATGACAGTTGATACAGCTACTGCCACCAACTCTACCAATCCTACTGCCAAATTTGGAAAAACACATCTCCACTGGTACTTTTCATATGAGAAAATAGGAGATTTAGCTGCCTGGAATAGTACTTGGATTTAGAAATGGAATGACCACCAATTCACTAGCAAAGAAAAAATCCAGTACACTTGATAAGGGTACTAGGGTTAAATCACGCCTAAAAAAGGCTATAAATACACTATAAGCCTTACACTATCTATATTCTGTTCGATCTTCACAACTCGACCAGAACTAACTTAAGCATCAGAGGCCTTAGCTGGGGGCACCTCGGCTAGTTTATTGTGTGCTGTGGTTGCAGATCTCAAGCCCCAAGATATATACAACTTTGAATACTCAACCTCTCTGGTCGATTTGCTCAAAACATAACCCTCTTTTCTCTATATAGAGCTTTCAACAACATCAATAATTATGAGTATAAATGTATGCATTATAAATGGTACTTACCACATAAGTTGTAGTTATAAGGAATTGTATTTAAGAGTATTAAGGAAAAGTTTGCTCATTTTAATTATATCGTACATTACATTAGAACATACCAAAAAAAGATAGTTATGTGAATATTTTACTAGATAGTGTAGCAAAACCTTGCAAACAAAAAGGACACTTGTTATTTGTTGAATCCTTTTGTAAAATAAAATTGATTAGAGATGTCAGAAAGGTTTTCAGTGAAAACTCTCTAATGCTTGAGTCAAATCTCCATTTTCTAAATAGGAATTTATGTGTGTGTGTATTTTTCTATGTACTCATGTGTAGAATGAAATTTACCTTTTATTTTATATTAATCCTTTGATATTCATATTCTGATCTCTTGCTTTAAATTTGTGATTCATGTCTATTAGTTTCCTTCAATTTTGCTTATGTAATCTTTAGGTTTTGTGATATTAGGATCAGATGGGCAAAGGGCTTGATAGCTGACACCTAGCTTAACTGACACAAATCATCACATGGGTAGGATTTCCTAATTAATGTGGGGGATCTTGTGTACCACTTGGACAAAGTAGTTAAGGTAATTCTTCATGTACGTTTTTTTTGTACTAGAATTGTAATAAAATTTTCAATGAATGAAAGATCTTTTTCCACATCTGTGTTGTCAAATGAAATAAGTTTTATGCTTCTTGTCGAATGCAACCTAATCAGTTATCAAGAGAATCTAACAACATTGTTGTTGATTCTGCTTAACATTGAGAGACGCATAGTTTTGCCAAAGCGTGTTTAACATTCTGCCTTTTACAACAGTGTAATTGATTTTCATTATTTTATGGTCAACTTGTTGATTGATGATTGGGTCGATTATTTATGTTGGGCTGGAAAGCCTTGAGTTTGCAGCGTGTAGTTGTCTTGGGTCGATGTGATGGTTGTTTTAGTATTTTAGTTTGGCAATGTAAAGTTGCTTCTTTGTCAACTATCGGGTTGACATGAAACTTGAATGGCAGTATGAAGCTATTTATTCATTAACTATAGGGTTGACGTGAATCTTGAGTGGTAGCATAAAGCTACTTATCCATCGACTATGGGTTAATCTCACTCTTAAGTGGCACCATGAAACTGCTTAATCATTGACTACGGGGTCGACTAGGATCTAGGAAATAGCATGGGGCTATTTATTCATCAACTATGGAGTCAATTAAGATCTAGTGATAGCAAGAAGCTACTTATTCATTGACTATGGGGTCGACTTAAATCTTGGATAATGCAAGGTAGATACGGTTGTGACAATGCAAACTAATGATGGCAGTATTGTTGAAACTTTATTCATATCACAGAATATGAGGACAATTACAATAGAATTCTCAGATGTAGAATTTTCTCAAGTTGATGGCATTCCACGGGAGAGGGAGTTCATCCCTATCCATATTAGAAAGCATGTAGGCATTATGCTTTGACATTTTTACTACAGTGTAAGGTCTCTCCTATTTTGGGTCTAGCTTGCCAATGTTCTTAGTAACTTCCACCTTTTTGAGAATGAGATCTTCGACCTTAAAATGATATGGCCTATTCCTTTTGTTATAGTTCTTGGCCATTCTCGACTTATAGTGATGTGTAGTATTATAAGCTTCCTACATGCACTCATCGATAGTCTTAAGGTTGAGCTTTCTTTCTAATGTGTTTCTGAGTAAGTGGAAATGAATGACTCGAGCCATGTGTTGAATGAGTTTTGAGGGGATGACTACCTCAGACCTATAGACCAGACTGTAAGAACTATGGCCTATGGTTGTTCAGTAAGTTGTCCTGTATGCCTGTAGTACTCATAGGAGGTTGTTGACCTAATTCAAGCTAGTATCCTATATCTTGGCTTTCAAATGGTCAAGAATTATTCTATTTGTTACCTCCATCTAGTCATTTGATTGAGGATTTTCCACTAAAGTAAAGTGTTGGGTGATCCCCAAGGCTTTGCACCAATCTTTGGTACTCCTACTCTGAAACTAAATCCTATTATCTAAAATAAGGACCATATGTAGGCTAAAATGACAGATGATGTTCTTTCAAATGAAGCTCTTAATGGTAGCATCTATTATTTTTGGAACAACCTCAACCTCGACCTATTTAGTAAAATATTCAACTATTATGATTATAAATATTCATTAGCCAATTGACTTCGATAGCGAACCCAAAATATCGATCCCCCACTGGTTGAATGGCCAAGAAATTTGGACATTGACCATGGGCGTAATGGAATGGACATGGCATGATGTACACTTCTGAGCAAAATCTACTAAGTCTTTCAATAATGTTGGCCAAAAGTATCCATACCCAATTATTTTGTGTGTAAGGGATCGTTTCCTGCAATAGTTGCCACACATTTCTGTGTGGATGTCTTGTAATACTTTGAGAGCTTGGTCAAGATCCAAGCACCTCAGGGGGGGGTCTAGAGATTAACCTCTTATATAATTGGCCATACTTGTCAAATGCAAACTTAGTCTCTTATCCTCGAAGGCATCGAGCCTTATTATTGTCCTTGAGGATTATGCCATGACTCAAGTACAGTTTGATTAGGTCTTGCCAAGAAAGAACAATCTCCTTGATGCTTTCTACCAGATTCTCCTTGAATGGGCCAATTAACAGCCTATCGATGACCAAAAAAGTTATTTTTCTATAACTTATGCCCCTAGTTAAGGTAGCAAATTTTGACAAGGTATCTACTCGCTTGTTCTCCAATAGAAGTACCTAGCTAAAGGTGAACTTTTTGAATGACTGTTGTAGTTTTCTAACCTTAGTCAAGTACCGGCTTATTGTGGAATCTTTAGTTTCAAAATTTCCTTCAACTTATTCCACCACCAGTTGAGAGTCTGTAATCACAACCAAATGTTCGACTCCTTGATAGAGCACTATCCTCATTTCAGCAAGGAGGGCCTCATACTCTGCCTCATTATTTGTGACTGCATAGTCCAATTTTATTACAAAATTGTACTCCTCTGCTACTGGGGATCGAATTGCCACTCCTACTTCTCTTTAAATATAGTTGATGATCTATCAACGTGCAAAGTCCAAACAGGAAGGGTTTTGCAATTTTTCTCTGGCAAGTCAACTCACTCGGTGATGAAGTTTGCCAAAACTTGTGCTTTGAAGGCCGTTCCTGGCTAGAAGATAATGTCAAATTCTCTTAGTTCGATGGCTTATTTGGTCAGCCTCTTGGATGTGTCTGGCTTTAACAACACTTGCTTAAGTGGTTGGTTGGTCAGTACTATATTGGAATGAGATTAGAAGTATAAACGCAGCTTTCGAGCCGCAGTGACTAGTGCTAAAACAAATTTCTCTATCTCTAAGTAATTATGCTCTGGTCCTTGGAATGACTTACTACAATAATAAACTGGTCGATGGCCATCATCTTTGGTCAAGACCAAGACCAAGCTGATTGATGCTTCAAAGACAACTAAGTATATCTGAAGTACCTCTCCCAGTTTAGGTTTTTCAAGCATAAGGGGTAAGAACAAGTACTATTTCAACTCGACCAGTGCTTGGTTACATTGTTCACTCCACTGGAAACCTAACTTCTTAGCATTTCTAAGAATTTGAAAAAGGAAAAGCTTTTGTCTGCCAATCTTGTGATGAATTTACCTAAGTTAATGATCCTCACGACCAGCCTCTGTACATCTCTGACTATTTGAGGAGAAGTGATGTCGGGAGCGGCCTAAATTTTCTATGAATTAGCCTTAATGCCTCGTTAATTGACCATGTAGCCCAAAAATTTACCTCCATGGGCTCCAAACATATACTTGTTTAGATTCAACTTTAGACCAAATGCTCTCAAAATTACAAAAGTATGATTGAGGTTGAGCAAATAGTCCTAAGCCTTTTCTATCTTTACAATCATGTCATCAACGTACACCTCCATCGACTGGCCAATTTTATTTTTAAACATAAAGTTGACCAGCCTTTGGTAAGTTGCTCCCGTGTTTTTTAGTTTAAAAGACATGACCAAAAAGTAATATACCCCATTGGGAACAACAAAAGAGATTTTATCCCTATCCTCGGGAGCTATGAATATCTGATGGTAGCCATGAAATGCATCCATTATGCTCAATAAATCACAACTGGCAGTAGAGTCTACTAATAAATCTATTCAAGGTAGAGGGTAAGGATCTTTAGGGCATGCTTTGTTTAAATATATAAAATCGTTACACATACGCCATTGTCCCTCATTTTTTGGGATAAGTACAATATTACAAAATCAAGAAGGATATTGAATTTCTACAATATAACATACATCTAGGAGTTTCTTGACTTCCTCCTCAATGATTTGAGTCTTCTCTATGTTAAACGTACTTATTTTCTATCTGATCGATTTGTATGAGGGGTCGATGTTAAGATGGTACACGATCACACTAGGTCAATTCCTTAAAGGTCGGATGCTTTCCATGCAAAGACATTAATATTTCTTCTTAGGAAATCAACCATAAGGAACTTTAGGTGATTATCAGCTTTAGGTCGACCTACAAAGACATCAATAAATTTAGGTCGGTAGATTACCATAGGATAATCAACTTTGTAGTCGATATTCTTTTTCTTAAGGTGGGCCAAGTTACTATCAGTGAAGGAAATGGGCTCTACACACATCGATAGATGGAATATTTTTTTGATGGACGAGGCTTTGGTCGACTCCAACCTTCTCTAAGTTTACCTTTTGGTTGATTTTGAGTCCTCCCTGGTGGAACCTCTCATGATCATATCAATCACTCCTTCAATGGGCAAGCGATCTTCATAGGCAGGTTTTTTCCCTTTGTTCTCTCTTCTTGGGCTAACCAACCTTTCTCTAAAGGGAGTTTGATCGATTTTACCCCCTTCGACCTGCACATCCATGGCTATATATTTCTTGAGATGGCCCTATCTAATGAGCCTCTCAATCTTGTCCTAGAGGTTGAAGTATTCAACAGTGTCGTGCCTCTTCTATTTATGAAAATGGTAGTACTTCTTAGATTTTTTTGTCACTTTATTCTCTGTCAACGTTCTCAATTTTTTGAGAAGATTGTCATGTTGAATGGTAAACAAGACCTCTCTCCTCAAAATGTTCAATGGGGTGTAGTTGTGGAAGTATTTTATTGAAGATCGACCTCTTTCTCTGTGTTTCTGATCATCTCTTTTCTTCTTCTTTTTGTCAACTTTAGAGGATCAAACTTAAGCTTGTTTATCTCCTCTTAGGTCTTGTATCTCTTTGCCAGGTCGAGTAGTTCCCCTATCAACCTGGGGAGCTCACACAATAATGTATTAGCGCATTCTTTATGTCTAAGTCTCAAGAACAGTACATAGATTAGGAATTCAATCCTAGGACTATCTATTTTGAGGACCTCCATGTTGAACCTCATGAAGAAGTCATGGAGGGACTCCCCTTCATTCTTCTTGATGGTATGGAGATGGGTGTGAGGGAGTTTCACCTTTCTACAGCTAATGAACTGGTGTAAAGACTTATCACAAAGCTAGTCATAGGAGTGTATCGATGAGGGCTCCAGCTTTACAAACCAATTGAGCGTGATGCCTTGAAAAATTATCATCAGTAGCTTGGCATGGATGTACTCATTTGCTTGTGCAGCTACATCAAATGCCCAAACTACATTAAGTGCTCATTGGAGTTTGTTGAGCCATCATATCTTGCAGTCTAGTCGAGACTTTTGCATCAACAGTAATGTGCTTGTTGATGATCTCCTAGATGAAGAGGGAGCCTCTCTCTTGATGAGACCTCTAGGGGACCTCAAGATTGGGTGCTTTCTTCATATTTCTCCTTGAGATCTCGTCAAGGCGTCTGTTTAATTGTTGAACTCAATGGAAGACTTCTTCCCACTTCTCTCGATCAGCCTGGGTGGTGTTTCAATCAAAATAAGGCCTTGCGCACTTAGCCTTATCGCACTATTGGGATCGAATAGGCCATGTGGTGATATCTACAAAATTTTCCATTTCTTCATGGTGGTTGTATCTGGAGTGTTCAACCTTGTCATGCTACAAGGCTTAATAGGGTTGAACATGATGATCAACGAAGTTAATAATTTTCTCTTTTAGCTTTGGTCGCCCCCTTTCTCCTTGGAGGCATTAGGGACTGGCTTTACATCTAGTTGGTGGCCACTTGGACTCTTGGCGACCGTAGCTATCCTTGGGGGATCTTTTTTTAGTGGAGGCAGTTATGGGGTGGCACTGCCAACAGGGGTTGGCATGGATGTGTGTCTATTTAATGCGACAGAAAGTTAGGAAAATATTTGAGCAGAGATTTACTCGCTTATCAATTAGATCAACTGGGGTATAGTTAATGTCACAACTTGCTTCTAAGGGCGCTGGGGCCTGGACTGTGTGAACTTTGCTGAAGCGGATGGGGAGGCGAAGATGCAGACCTCCTGTTATCCTCCATCTTAGATGTAGCTCTCTATGTGTTCACTATTTTTCAATTGTAATCTCATAGTTTTCCATAGACAGTGCCAAAATAATGAGGTTGAAAGTCATTTATAGTGAGTTGGGGTGTGTTTGGGCTAATTCGATCAGGAAGGTCGAATGATCCAATAGTAATATTTCTCGAGGTCTAAGATCTACAACAATAACAAATATCAAACTAGTCGAGGTACCCTCGATAAAGGCACTTTGATGCTCAAGTTAGTTCTGATTGAAAGAAGATAATCAAATATAATATTAGAAGCATATGGTGTATTTGGCATTACCTGGAGTGTGGCTAGCAGTGAGGTATTTATTGCCTTCTTCTAGTGTATAATATGTTAAAGGTGCCCCTATCAGGTGTAGAGGGCTTTTGTCCTTGCCTGGATGTTATTAGTCATTTCTAATCTAGATACTATTCTCAGTAGCATCATCTTTTGGTTTTTTGGATGAACAATACTTTGGGTAGGCGCCTCTTTGCCAAAGTTGGAGGTAGAGATTGTACCGGGTGGCACACATCATCAATGCGGAGGCATGTTGCTTGTTATAACATTAAATGCAGCAAGGATATGAGTCAACGCCAGAGTGAGCACTCTGGTTGACAACCATCGAACAGATAAGAAGGTCCACCAGAGGGATGGTTGTGTGGATGACATAGTTTAAAGCTTCTTGTTAAGTGTGGTCGAAGGCTATCCATTCAACCAAATGATTGTGGTCGAGTGATTTCAGTCCAGTTAGCTCCAAGAGCGATATGCATGTTAAGTGGGCCAGTTGAACTATTCAATATCATGAGCCATATCAATATTCATAGACTTATCTCTGAAAGTTTTAAATTTGTTTTAACTTCTCACTAAAAAACTTTTAAATTTATTTTTCACAACATTATCTATATGAGATGTCTTTATATGCTCTAAACTTTTAGATACTAAATTTTAAGGCATATTTTGAAGTAATATTTTATTTTACTAATTACCTAAAAATTTTTTGTGATATTTTCATTTTCATTTTATTATTTTTAATTATATTTATGATTCAACAAGTAAATTAATATATAATAATTTTAAAGAATGCATGCATAGAATGGAAATAATACTCTTTATTTTTTGAATACAGTCGAACTTACATTAATGGAAAAGAGATTTACATCAATGAGGTTTAAAATGGAAACATGCTATCTTCATGACAAAAGGACAAAAATCACATTATGGAATTGAGGCCCAAACTAACCTATAGAAATTCTATACAACATGTGCAAGTGAAATTTTACAAAAGAAAACCTTTACAAAAAAAGGGCTAAAGAAGAAGAGATCCCTTCAATGGTTGGAGGTTCCCATGGGTAATTTAATGAGCCAGGAAATTGAAACAAAATCAAAACCTATGCAGCCAAAATTCAGATTCGATGTTGACCATATCAAAGTCAAAATGCCAAGAACCAAAAGCTAGAACTGATTCAAGCAACTACTCTAATTAATAAATCCAACAAAATAACACAAAATATTCCAACATCCCCTTGAGCATTACCAACAGAAACCAAAATAGAATCCAAGGAATAATCTATGACAGCCTCAACCCATAGCAAAATAATAAACAGTAGCATAATGGTTAATATCACTCACACATTACGCAGTAGAATTTCTATTATTCAAGGATGGCCTAGAACCCATAGTTAAATATAACAGTCTCCATGCATCATAATTCACAAAAAAGACCAACAACACCTTATAAACCCTCACAAAGCCATTAACAGAAGGTAAACAAAAAATGAAAGCAGCATATCTGTTCATTTGAATCTAAAGTTTGAAATGCCAAAACTTTCAAAGTGAACAATGGCCTAAACCTTTCTAGGAAGCTAGTGGCTATGAAGAATTAGACTTTGGTCGACCTTACAAGTGTGAGAATTTTGGTATTTATGAATGATAACCCGCCAACTTTGGTTAGAGTTTAATGAGAATTTTATAAAGTCAAATTAATGACTTTAAACTAACAATTTCATCTAATTGAGGAGATGTTTGATAAGTGATTACATGCCAAAAATTAATAAGAAAGTGAATGAGAAAATTGAGCTAAAAAAATGGAGAAACAAGTTAAGGAAAGCTAAGACATGTGTGCGGATAGATAGCTTAAAAGTATCCATCCCACATTGGAGTTTAAAGCTAGAATTAAGCTAGTTAAATAACTTAAAAATGACCTAAAGGATTGGCCCCCTTGGGAGTACCTACATGAGTGTGGGTTTGGATTTGCTTGCAATAAACCACACACGCACGTGCCGCCAATGTGGGCATGGGCTTGCTTGCAATCTAGATATTATCTCTTTAGAGAAAAATTATTTAAAAATAAAATAAATATTTATTTTTATTTATTTAAATACAAATTTATTTATTTATTTATTTATCATTAATAATTATGTTCTATAATTATTTTTTATTTCGATTTCGTGACCAACCTCTTTTAATGGTCATGTTCAAAAATTCTAAATATTCCTCTCTCGATGGTTATGTCCAAAAATTTCAAATGCAACCATGTCTATTCATTTGAATTTCTACAGCTATGTCCTTAAAGTTTTAAAATTAAAGGTCATAACCTTATAACATGTCTAATGGGTATATGGTCATACCTCATGCCATTAGGCACCTGGCATTTATAAATATGGGGGGTTCATTCGTGCATTGTTCATTAGAAAAAGCATATAGCATACGTACACATACACAACATTCATTCTAGCATTAAATAGAGGTGCTAGTCAATTAAGGTTTGGAGTCCTGGCAATTAGAGTGCAACCTTTGTCTGGCCGAGTTGTTGTATTTTGGGAGGTTGTTCGTTGGAAGTCCTCGAGCACTGTTGGGAGGCAAATAAAACCTTTAAGGAAACTTTATTTGTGCAGGACTTGACTTAATTAAAGTGTCAATAAAATTTTTGTTCTTGGTTTGTTTCTTAAGTTTTTGCTTATTTAATATCCTGTTCTAGTAACTTATGTTTCATGTTAGATATTTCTGCTATTATTTATGCTATAGTTTTTTACTGCCTATTTGATAACATACACTAGTGCAAAGAATTTTCTAACAACAAGCCTCTTTAGCTAGGTAATTGGTTGCCCTATTTCTTTCCCTATAAATGTGACTGAAAGAGATATCGAGGGATTATAAATGCCTTTTAATTTTCATAGTCATGTGTGCGAGGCTCCAATTTTAGGTTTTCTTATTTGTAATGAGCTATATTGCAACTTCAGCATGCATTTCTCCATTTCCACAATGATCTTAGAAAGATGATATTGAGAACATATTTCTAAACCCCTCAAGACAATAAATAATTTAATAACAGTGTTAGTAGCTTCTCCAAGTGGATGTACAAATGTAAAAAAGACTTGGTTATCTTTGTTTCTAAGCATGTTGCCTACTCTCACCCTTCATGGATTATTTTGTGCAACCCTATCTGTGTTGAGCTTCAGAAAATCAGAGTTCGGGGATATCCATTTCACAATCTTGCAGGGGGCTATCCTATAGAGAAAAGAATATGTTGAACATGGCTGCAGAAGTGAAGTCCCCTTTCCAGTAGATGGGTTTGAAAGACAAGCTTTATGTACATTAGAAATATGTTGTTAGATCAACCAAATTACTTTCTCGATCGTACATCTAATTCCTATATGCTTAAGATCATTCCTTGAGCACCATAAAAACTAATGAATTATGATTAAAAGAATACTTCTGATACGTCCCTGTGATTCTGCAAAAACTCTCAACTTCCAAGATTGAAGAAGCAAAGAAATATTAGTGGTGTTAGGTATAGTGAAGTGAAAGATATTAACAAAGAAATTCCACACTTTATGGGCTAAATTGCAATTGATAAAGAGGTGCACCGTGTTCTTAAAATCATGACAATGTTGGCACTTAGAAGCAAGAATCATGCCCTTTTCTTGGAATTTTTGGTTAGATGGAATGAGATTACTAAGCAATCTCCATGCAACCATAGCAATAGTAGGTGTAATAATGTTATTTCATATAGAAGAGAAAAAAGGGAAAAGTAGGGTTACTATGTCTAATAAGAAGCCCAGTACTTTTGGAGGAGAAAGTGCCAAATGAGGAACGTTTCTAAAATATGATGTCTTTAGAGTCATGAAGGATAAGGATACAACAAACTAGATCAACAAAATTCGATGGAAGCACATCCTCCAATTTTTGTCTACTCCATTCACCATTTTCCCAGAAGGATTTAATAGGAATTAAAAAAAAGTGATTAAGGTTGAGGAGGGGGTTAAGAGAAGATTCCCCGATCTAACAGTCATGCCAAAATGAAATATTACCCTCTACAATGATCTAAAAAATGTTTTTCTCCACTTTAGAGTGAATAGCACAAAGTCTTTTCCAAATTTAAGAATTTTAAGGAGATAGTTTGATAACAAGGGGACGGCAACCACCACAACATCTCTTGCGAATAAAATTAGTCCATAAAGAGGATTGACACCTAAACCTCCATCACAATTTGTAAGCAAAGGCTATCACAACATCCCACAAAGTTCTTAACATTGTTACCACGTTTTTTAAAAGGAAAACACATTCTATTCCAAGACCTTCAATGAATTTTCCTTTTAGCCAATGTGGAGCCCCAAAAATATTTGTTGCACATTCTATCAATTTTCAAGAGAACACTTTTGGTGGGGGATAAGGGGTTCATAACATGGAGGATATGAATAGGGATGGAAAAGAGGGTGTGTTTGATAAGAGTGAGTCTACCCCCAATGGAAAGTTTGATGTGTTCCTAACCCAAGAGCTGTTTTTGGATTTTGGCAAGGATAGGATCATACATTTGGCATCTCTATTTACCTTTATGGAAATGAGCTACAATGTAAATGAAAGGGAGATGAGTTTGGGTGAAACTAGTGATATCGCCAAAACTTTCTTCATATTTGGAGCAAAAGTGCTTAAAAAGGTGGAGATGCTGAGATTTTTCTTTCAAAAACACCATAATGTCATTAGCATAAGCAAGGTAGCTCAACTAAATGCTTCTTCTAACCTCAAAAATATATCTTGATTTCTTCAAAACATGGGCTCTAAGCCTTTAGAAAATAACTCAGCAAAAATGATGAATAAGCTAGGAAAGATCGGATTCCATTGTCTTAAAACTCTAGTAGACTTGAAAAACCCAAGTTGGCACTATTAACCCTAATAAAAAACCAACAATTATTAATTAGATTCATGATGAGTTTAATGCAAACATTAGGGAAGTTAAATTTGATGAAAATGGCCTCAAGGATTCTTCAATCTACTCTATCGTAAGCTTTTTCCATATCAAACTTAATTATGACATTTTCCTTGCTTTTACAGAGGTGATGGACCATTTCTTTAGCCAACAAGATGTCATCAAAAATGAGCCTACCTTTAACAAAACCACTTTAGTTGAGAGAGATGATACGAGGAATGATGGACAATTAGAGTCTAGGGTTTAAAATTTTTGAGAGGATTTTGGTGGTTGTGTTATAGAGACTAATTGGTCTAAAATATGTTTCCAAACAGAGGGGGAATCAATTTTAGGGATAAGAGTGATTGTATTAGCTGAGAAACCATGAGGTAAAGAAGTCCTATGGAAAAATTTTATGATGGCATCAATGACATCCTATTGAATAATGTCCTAAAAGGATTGAAAGAATCTAGAATTGTACCATCCGGGGCAACTATGCTTTCACAATCTATCCCAAAAAGCACCTTATTAATCTCTTAATGAGATGGAACTTGCATAAGGAAAATGGCATCATAATCTATCAATAACTAAGGAATGTAGTCCAAGTTAGTTTCAATAAATTTCATCTTGGTTTCTATTAAGAGATGTTCGAAAAAAAGGGCTTCCAAATTTAGAATTTGTACTAGATTGGAGATAGTTTGACTGTGATTATTTGTCTCAAAAATTCTACCTTTGATCTATTTTTTCTTAGCCATACTTTGGAAAAAGGTTGTGTTGTGTTCCCCTTCTTTAAGCTATTTACAAAAAGCCCTTTGGCCCCAAAAATCTTTCTCCATAGACAAAGCTTAAGCAAACAAGGCATTAGCTTTTTTCCACTGAAGCAAGTTACCAAGAGATGGTTCATTATCATACTTAACCTCAGCTTGAGAAGCCCTCTCTTTAGCTGCCTTAACTTTGGAGAAAATATTACCAAAAACATTTTTGTTCCAAAGTTTCAATTCTCCCTTGAGCATCAATAATTTTAGAAAAAGCTTGAGCATAACTCGTGTCCTCAAAGGTTGTTCCCAATGTTTTCTAACAATATCTTTGAGACCATGGTGTTTGAGCCATATGTGCTAAAACTAGAAGAATGAGAAATATTAGCCTTAGAGAAAGATGTAAAAAGCCCATGATGATCAAAATAAGCCCTATGAATATGTTGAACTCTAGTGGTGTAGAAAACCTCAATCTAAATAGATAAGTACAAAATTTTGTTAAGTCTTTCCCAAATCGAATGATCAACCTAAGTGTATGGAGAGCCCTCAAAAGCTGCATCTTCCAGACCACAGTCCATAATCATATCACAAAAATCTTCCATAGCCACTTTATTCGGATGAACCCCTCTCTTATTCTCCTTAGCATTCATAAGGATATTAGAGTACCCCTCAACAAGCCAAGAAAGTTTAGAGTTGGAGACCCTACACAAATAAAAAAAAAAAATAATATCATAAGCCCAATATCTAAAAGACACCTGAACATAAAGAAGCTGATTCATATCTAAAAGAACATAAACGTTAAAGGAGTTTATCATAAATACACAAGATTTTGTTATTGACATTAACTAAACTACTATCTAATCCTAATCTTCTCAGCATAAAGTTATCATCCAATTTTATTTTAGGATCAACTAGGACAAGAAGGTTTGTTTTGTTTTCCCAAACTGCATGATGCACAAAATGTTGAGAGAAATTGTTACCTATGCCTCTAATATTCCAAATGAGGAAGATGTTCATTTAAGAGAAGAAAAGGGTCTGGCTTTATTAGATTTTCTTAAAGTTCCTTAGTCTATCTTCATATTGGCATAGGGAGAGCTACTTAAGGATTTGGATATAGTGATTCTTTGTTGGTTCTAGGTATCCTCAGAGGTATTAATGCGGTGGTTTTTACTTAGTTTAGGAAGGTGTGCAAGGGGTTGAAAAAGAGATAAGGGAAAAATGTTTTGAGAGTGATCATAATTTGGATTTTAGCTAACAGTGACAGAGGAATTGGTATGAAGTTTTGGGGTTTTGGAGTTGGTTGAGGATTTTATGTTTCCTTCAAAGCCAATTGGTTGTTCAAAATTTCAGTAGGGTAGAGATCTAAGTGCTTCTCCAATATATTTCTAGATTCATTATGCTAAAAATTAAAGGGGTTGTCTTCCAAATTCTTACTACTATTCTCAAAAGCAATTTCCAACAATACAGACTCCTTATCAATATGATCAAAATTTTGCATTGAAGGTGGGATTGCTAACACTATCAGATTCTTCGCTAACCAACAAAAGATCAGATTTCTTAGAACTAATAACATCGGAAACAGAATGCACAAAAATATTAGCATTTGTGTAAATATTAGGATGACCATTTTGAGCATCAAGAGAAATTGATTTCACAACCATGCCAACAAACTCGTTACAAGTAGAGCTATCAAATTGCATAGAATTTTTTTTCCTTATCCAAGCTAGAATTATTGCTAACTTCCATATCAGCAGAAAAATTACAAAGAATATCCTTGTTAGGAAATTCAACCACAAAATCTCTAACTTCATAATCTCCCAAAGCATCAAAAGAGTTACTACCCTCAATTGGATTGGGTAGTGAAGAAGTTCTATGTTTTCTGATAGTGAAACTTTAGTAGGTACTATAACATCTACATGTTTAATAGACATAGACTATTTTCCTTTCTGATCTTTATTAGACTTTTCTAGCCTCCAAAATATTCTTCTTCTAGTTGATCTTAGTGCATTACACTTATGTAACAAACCTCCACATCATGTCCCAAGTGGAAATAGTGAGAATAGTATTTTGGCAAGTTCTCATAGATTAATTTAATGGTGCAGGAAGTAGAATCTTGGGTTGGTTTAAATTCTTCCAACAAAGGTTTTGCTAAATCAACCTCAATGCAAATGCGAGTAAAGTTGATTCTATTCCTTTTTTGAGTCAGCTTATCTATCTTGAAAAGGTTTCCAATTGCAGTAGTAATTGTGTGGAGTACGTTATAGTTGAACAAATGTTGACATAATTCAGGGATTGTAATCCAAACTGGGGCCACTGATGGCTCATGATGGAGGTCAAAGTCTAAGGAGTCCTTGAGTGTTCATATTAGGAGCTCGTTAACAGCCCATTCTCTACGCGATTTGATTGAGGAATAATCCTCTACATTTCTCAACACCAACAAAAGATGTTTTGGGTTGAGAATTTTGATGGAGAATCCACCTACCAACTTTAAAGACTTAAATTTTTTCATAATAGATTAGAACTTGGAAAGCTTGAATGAGAATTTTACAATAAGGGCAAATTGAAAAGACTCAATGAATCTACCAATTTTTGATGCAGAGAAAGAGATTGTAGCTTTTCTATTGGAAAAAGAGATTTTCCCAGCCTCAAGCTCTATTAGATGGAAAAAGAGATGAGGAAGAAAGGGGTTCCATTGCAGATAACATCATGGAAGGAAGAGCAGATGACCCCCAGAGTAGGAATGAGTGAAAGAGCTAAGGAGTTAGATAAGGAGGTTTAAGGGAGATAAATTAAGTCCACAGGCTAAAGAAAGAGATCGGGGTGAGTGAAAAAAAGAAGGTTGAGGTTCAGACGAGCAAATTGTGAGCAAAAGGAAGGGGAGCTAGAAGGAGGCAAGGGGGTGAAGAAAGGGTTGGGGAAGGAATAGGGGTAGACAACATGGGAGGATGATCTTCGGCCAATTGCTAAGGGTGGCGACAAAGACCAAAAGGACATGGAAAGGATTGGGTGGAGATAATTATACTAAATATGTTAAAAAAAAGATAATGGGAAATAACCAAAAGAGGAAAGAAATGAGAGAAAATTAGGCATGTACAAAAATTCTCTCTCTAAGCACCAACTTAAAGTAATTACATAGCTCAAGAATAATGCTAGTATATAGTATTATACATATGCACATGTAGTTTCCTATATCAATAACAAACTGGTTTTGGTTGAAGGAAGTAATAAACTTTTATGCAATATATCAAATTAGATGCTTTTCATTTAAATTATTATATTTTAAACTTGTCTACATCATAATTGCATCACTTATTTCTTTACTTTTATAACATGATGTGAGAAGAATAATGAGCAACCAAGTAGCGGTAGGATGTCATAATATGACAAGAATGCAATGCAAATTTTTATTTGATCAAAATAAGTTTTTTTTTAATAAAACTTTAAGTCTGCAATTATTGAAGAATCAAGTATAACAATTACATATTTATAATGCCAAATAAGTACTATTATCAGCAACCTAGAATGTAATGATTTGGTAAATAAATGTGGTAAGTTATATTTTATTATTATTTTTAAATGATTAATAGACTTAAAAATTTATTCATTAATTTGCAGTGTGAATTTTTTTGAAGGTTAGGATTTTTGGATTTGGATTCTATTAAATTTCTAGAAAAATAACAAATACATAGTGATTTGAAAGTATTCAGATTTAATTTTTTTTCAAATATTCAATTCTTATTTAGATTAAGATATGTTAATACCTACTACAGATCATATAGAATTTTAGATCGAATTTGAATATAGCATATTGCTATTAAATTTGAATTTGAATCCATTATAATCCGATTTGATTTTGACCTATTGATGGCTCTAAATGTAATCTATTAACTATAACCTTGGGTAACAATTAGTGTTTCTATGCTTGATATGATTTTTTTTAATATAAATAAAATTATTATTTCTAGATAACGGATTTTAATCATTTTGTTTTCTATATAGACTTTTTTTTTAATAATTTTTGTATCATAATGCTCATGTTGTACCATCTCCAAATTTCATTCAAATATACATACAACACAGGGAAAACCAAAGGCTATGCTTGGTTACATTTTGGTAGAACAATTTTGTTTTGCCAAAACATAACTAAATATACATCTTTTTTTCCTTCAAGACGTCAAATTTAGTTTTTCCAAAATACCCTCTTCTATCATTTGTTATCCCTAATACTTTCCTATTTTTCAATATATATATATATATATATGTATTATTTTATTATTATTCTTACCTTAAAAAAGTTATTCAATTCTATTTTCACCTCGAAAATCTAACATAAATGCATTAATTTAACTATTACAATAAAAATTGTCTCTCCTTAAAATACAAACAACCATACTAAACCTTCCCAAAATAATTTTCTAACTATCCCAAAATTTCAACAAAAATTTATCACATTCCCCAATCCAATTTTCACATTCTTCAACCCTACTCCTAAAATTCATTTTTCCAAAACATATCAAATGTAACCTAATATTGCCAAAGGATCATAATCCATTGATAGCCAGCTAGCTAGCTAATTAGTTTTTATCACCGCGACTATGCAACACGTAGCGCTTTTAGAGCTAGGGTTAAAATATCTAATTGGACCCGTGATCGATGAGCATAACATCAACCCTCATTTTAGGTAGTTTGGTTTATGTCGTAATCTAATATTTGATTGTATAGACTATTCACTATTGGGTTAGTCTACTTAGGTCATCAACGCAAGAGATTTTTGTGCTGACTTGATTGGGGGTAATTAAGGACACTATTATTGATATTGAAATTATTTTATTATTCTTATTTACTTTATTTGTTACCATTCCTGAAAAAAGAAAAGAATTAGTGGAGTGGTCCGGGAATCCACGCTCAATAGGCCCACCAATAGAGATATTCAACCATTGGTTGTTAATCATGATTTATTTGTTGATTAAAAAACACAGTGAGTCCGATAGTCTGCTTGGTTAGGTTATCCTTTATTTTCGTAGCAAATTACTAATTATAGATTTCAGTGTTAGCATGAATTTTCCTCGAAGTGTTGCCATTTTCATGCACTGCAACCAAAAAAAAGTGAATATGCTAAAATCATCGTTTATTGGATATCTTGAGTGAAAAGTTCTTATTTCGTCTTCATAATAATTAATACGAATGGCCATTAGTCCCATAATATAATGTAAGTCTCACACAAAATCTAAGGTAAGGAGTTTGAATTCCAAAGCTAAAAAAAGATATAATATTAGAAATAAAATTACAAGCGACAATGTAGAAATTATCATAAATAATATGTATTAAGTGACAAATAACTTTTATTTTGTCACTATTACTAAATGATAGTAACTAATTTTTGCATTGTCTCAATATAGCTCAATAGCAGTAATTAAAAAATGATCATTACTGACATGTATTAAGTGATAATAATTTTTATTTTATCACTAATATTAAATGACAATATTTTTTGCACTGTCAAAATATAGTTTAATAGTAACAAAAACTAATATTTTAAGTTGTCTCTATTGACAATTGGCAACGCCTTTACGGTGACAACTTAGTGACAATAAAAATCATTACAAATTATGATACATTTTCACCCAATTATTATCATATGTGTATCACTGATTGTCAATTGCGATAATTTAAACACTATTTTTATAACTATTTAATTTGTAAGAATAACTAAGGTGACAAAATAATTTTTTTAATTACTCAATATATATAATTAATGATAATTTTTGTATTATCACTTATACGAGATAACCTAGTAGGTCCAACAAGCCCAACATCAGGTGGGATAGCTTAGGAGGCCCAACATCAAGTTTGGGCTAGATCGCCTATCAAGGATCATTTGGTCGACCTGTATCGACTTTACTTGGCAGGGTCTACGGTCGACCTACATTGACCTCAAGACCACTCCAGATGTTCCAATAGTCAGGTCAGGTCGACATGTATCGACCTCAAGACCCACTCCGACATTGACTCAAATCTCTGCTGCATTTATTAGTTTGACAGGCAGCATGCCTCCGCATTAATGACGCGTGACAACCGGTACAGTCGCTGCCACCACCTTTGGCAGGGAGGCGCCTCCAGAGGTACCATTCACGCTAGAAAATAGGAGATTCAGTCACTTGGAACAGTACTGGGATTTGGATATGGAATGACCATCAACCCCCTAGTAAAGATAAAAGTCAGTACACCTGATAAGGGCACCATGGTCAAATCACGCCTGGAGAAGGCTATAAATACTTCATACTCAACCACGCTCAAGGTAATGCCAAATACGTTATAAACCGTCTATACTCTCAGTATTTTGTTTGATTACTACATCTCGATCAGAACTAACTTGTGCGTCGGAGTGCCTTAGATGGGGGTACCTCAACTAGTCTAACGTATGTTGTGGATGCAGATTTCAGACCTCGAAAGAAATACAGCTTTGAATACTCGACCTCCCTAGTCGAATTCATCCCAAACACTACCCTTTTCACTATAAGCGACTTTCAGCCACATCAACCACTAATCTATCTTTTCTTTTATAGTGTAGCAAACTCATGGCATATGTGTTTAAATAAAAAAAAAATTATAGTAATTAATGATAAATCGACAGTAACTTTTAGTGAGAACAAAAAATGTCATCTTCCCTTCATAATATATGTATCTTCCCACTAAATTATCACCATAACTATCAATGGCAATAATTTAGATTCAATCTTTGTCACCATTAAAATTTAATTATTAGACTTAATACATATAAATAATGATAATTTTAACAATATCGTCTAAAATTATGTTTATTTGTGTCTATAGTGATAAATACCATATTATTCTCCTATAATTTGATGGAGAAAATAATAATATAAAAAAAAGAAAGGCAAATTGGTAAAGGGCATAGTTAGGGTAATTACAGTAGTGCCCCTGATGGTCCTTGGGGCGCACACGTGTATCATGCAGGACACGACGTAAGCACGCACGCACGCACCAACCTAGGCACTAGCCTCTAGTGGGCCACAGACCTCCCTCAACGACAGTTGTTTTCATTTTACATAAAGAACACATATTATCTGTTATATTTTATTTATTTATTTATTTATTTATTTTTGATATATTTCAAAGACTTGAGATTATGTTTCATCGCAGAAGTTGAAGTTTTTTAACAGGAGGCCTTCGAACTTCCTTAACAGACGAGTCGTGGTGCAATGCAAGTTCAATTATCCGACGCAAATTTCCACCGCATATATAATATATAGTGTTAAATATAAATTCTTTACTTTTTCTTATTCTTTTTTTGATTTTTTTTGGTGGGTTTGTGCGTGGAGGGGATTTTAATAAATAAGACGTGTTTGGGTTGGAAGCTCCCGCGCAGGAAGAGGTGTGGTTATTTTAATTGTAAAGTATGAGATATGGTTGGATAACCTTGATGTCTATGTCTTCATCCAAAGTATAATGCTGACACTTTGGATAAGTCTCCACAATAATTGAAATCTAAATATTCTCTTGGAAAAACATTTTTTATATGGGGGAAAAAGATGCTGTTATTCTCCTCAAAGAAACATTATGGAATGCCTTTAATCATTGCTCACTTATTAATGCTCAAAAATTGAGTGTCTTATTGAAGATTAAACATAACTAGTGGGTGGGTTTGAGACTAAGCGTGCAAATAATTTGAGAGGAGAAAACTAACGTACAATAGTTTGTATGTATATAGCTCAAATTATTTTAGTTTTGCTATTGAATAAATTACATATGATTGTGATTAAGGGTGTGAAAAAAAAAATCAAAATTGATTAAATCAATCAAAAATTAAAAAAAATCAAATCAAATTGAATTGAAGTATGTTTGGTTAGCGTTTCACTTTTATATTTCAAAAAAAACATTTTTTGATTTGGTTCGGTTTTTTTACTCGATTAATTAAAATTGAACAGAAAATTGAAAAAAAAAATTGCTTCGGTTTGATGAAAATCAATTTGGACCTTTTATTATAATTTTTAAGTATTATTATTCAAGTGTCTACATCATTTCATATAAGTGTGGAATGTTTTTTATTATGTGCTAGTAGTTTTAGTAAATTTTTTAAGTCTAAAACAAATAAATGTAATTTCTAAAATAATGTAAATGTTATTGTATTTTTAAATTTTTGAGATAAATAATATGAGAAGTTTTTGGTAAGGTGAAATAACTAAGGGGAAAAAAAGCAAAATTGGAGAAGGAAGAAGCGAAAATAAAATTATATTGTCATTATTTTTTTAAAAATAAAACTAATTTTACCGTCTTATTACAAAATAAATCAAAATTAATTTTATCAAACATGTTGGTAGCAAATATTTATCCAATTCAAATTTATTATCACACAAACTTTTTTAATCAAACAATTTTTGGTACTAAAAAAATATGTAATCCAATTCAAAATTTTCACTTAAAACCAAATATTTTTTATCGAACAAACTTTTATCACACTTTTTTGGTGCCAAAAAAATAAGTAATCTAATTTAAATTTGTTAATTGCATTAAATCCCCCAACTTATAGCTCTCATTGCACATTGCCCTTTAGCCATTGTTGATGTGCAATTTTATCCCCTGAACTAATTAAAATGTGCAATTTCACTCCATGAACTAATTAAAATGTTCATCAATACCATATTTTGCACTATTTTGATGGAATCTAACAGGAATATTCCATTGCTTTCAGCCTATGTGTTGAATGCTCATTGGTTACATTCCATCGAAATAGTGTAAAGGTGATACTGGCGAACATTTTCATTAGTTCAGAGAGTGAAATTGCACATCGACAATGATTAGAAGGCAATGTGCAATAAGGGCTATAGGTTAGGTGGTTTAATGCAATTATCCCTTTAAACTTTTATGAGTTTTATCATGGTTTTCAAAGAGTAGAATAGTTCATTTTTTTTCTTATATTTGTAAAGACTGATACCACTTTTAAAATTAAAAGGAAAAAAAGAGAGGGGAAAGGGCTTGAACCGATTAAAAAATTTGCTTTTCAATTTTTCACTTTGAAAAATCAAAATTTTTTATTAACTGAATTGAAAGTTGGAATTGACTAGTTTTAATTGAATGCACGCCTCTAACTGTGGCTAATCTTCCAACCATCATAGCATGAAAAATTTAAATATATGCCCTTAATAGTAAAGAATTTCATATTTGAAAAGCATCTTTGCAAATCCTCCAGGATAAGTTTTCTTTTTATTCCCATATAAATAAGGATGTGGGGCTATTTTGATTTAAACAGTCAACCCTGCATTTGTAAATGTAAGGAGAGAGAGAATTTTATATGTACTATACTTATTTTCTTTCTTTTCTTTCTTACATTAAAAACTCAATATAAATATATTTATCTTTGAGGAGGTTGAAAGTCATTTATGGTAAAAGGGTACTATTTAGGGTAGATTCGACCAGAGAGGTCGATTAATCTAATTAATATTCTTCTTGAGGTCTGAGATCTGCAACAGCAACACACTTTAAACTAGTCGAGCTGTCCCCGGCTAAGGCACTCCAACGCTCAAGTTAGCCTTGGTCGAAATATGATAATCGAATAGAATATTGAGAGCTTATAGTATATTTGGCATTACTTGGAGCCCGAGGACAGGAGCGAGCCTCGACACCTTTAAGGTCAAGCCTCCAAATTTACACTCGATGAGCATAGTCAGTTATACAAGAGGTCAATCTCTGGACCCCCTTTGAGGTGCCTACACCACAATCAGGCTCTAGAGGTACAAGGCATTCATGCAGGTATATGTCACAACCATTCTGGAGGAAGATCCCTGGCACACAAAATAATCAAGTACGGATTCTTTTAGCCAACATTGTTGAAAGACTCGGTGTGCACAAATGTATATCATGTCAAGTCCATTCAAATTTACCACACCAACCTATAGTGCCAATGGTTAATGTCCAAATTTCTTGGCCATTTGATCAGTAGGGAATTGATGTTTTGGGCTCATTTCCAAGATCTTCGGGGCAGAAGAAATTCAAAATTATCATAGTCGAGTATTTCACTAAATAAGTCGAGGCTGAGGCTATTCCTAAGATAACGGATGTAGCCATCAAGAGTTTTATATGAAAAAATATCATCTGCCATTTTGGTTTACTCAAAGTCCTTATTTTAGATAACGACACTCAATTTCAGAGCAAAAGCACTAGAGGTTGGTGTGATGCCATAGGGATTGCACAATGCTTCACTTTAGTAGGTAATCCTCAATCAAACGGTCAGATGGAGGTAACCAACAGAACAATCCTTAACCATCTGAAAGCCAGGATACATAATACTAGCTCGAATTGCGCAGATGACCTACTCGACGTGTTATGGGCATACAGGACAACTCCTCGAATAGCCATTGGTTATACCTCTTATAGTCTAGTTTATGGGTTTGACGTAGTCATTCCCTTAAAGCTAATCTAGCACACAGATCGAGTCATTCATTTCCATCCACTAAGAAACACGTTAGAGAGAAAACTCAGCCTTAAAACTATCGACGAACGTCACCAAGAAGCCTGTAACACTATGCAATGCTACAAGTTAAAGATAGCCAAGAAATATAACAAAGGGGTCAAATTGCGTCGTTTTAAGATTGAAGATCTCATCCCCAAGAAGATAGAAGTCTGCAAGAATGTTGGCAAGCTCGACCCAAAATGGGAAGGACCATGCACTATTGTCAAAGTATCAAAGCACAATGCTTATAGACTAGCTAATATGCAAAGAGAGGAACTCCCTCGCTCGTGGAATGCCATCAACCTTAGGATGCATTTAAAAATATGTTGTACTTATCTTTGAATTCCTTCATCTTGAATAAAATTGCAACAATATTGATTTAATTTGTAGGTATTGTTATAATCAAGTGGCTCCACACCGCCAAGACTTTAGTCAACCCAGTAGTCGACAAATAAGCAGCCCCTCATTGCCATAAAGTGCCTCCATGCCTCTAAGACTTTAGTCGACCCTGTAGTGGATGAATGAGTAGGCCCTCGCTGCCACTTAAGCAACTTCACACCGTAGTTGACAACTAAGCAGCCCTTCACTACCACTCAAGCAGCTTCATGCCACCAAGTCCTTAGTTGACCCTATAGTTAACAAAAAGACAGTTTCACCTAGTTTTCTGTTTAAATCCAATAGTCAACCTAGTAGTCGATCAAGAGGTATTAAAAATTGACGACACAATTGTGCAAACAAATTACTGCACAACAGACAACATTAATCAAAGTCAAGAATAGTCTTGTTAAATTTTCTTCATTATGATGGTGATAACCAAATATTTTATCAGGTATTTTCCATATTATTACGATAGTCGAATTGGATATGATGAGATTCAATAGCTATCTTTAACGCAACAAGGTGGAAATGAAAAATAGCCTTTATTCATCAACCAGTTGATCATCATTACATCAAAAAAAAAAAAAAGAAAAAAGAAAGAGAAAAAGATTGTAGAAAGGCTGATTTAATTCTGGCTCATCTCCCCTGATCGCCCTCAGGCCATTCGAAGTCCAGCTCTAATATCGCACATGCAAAAGGGGAAACAGCTTGAGGTGGTTTGAAAGGCCCCATGACATCACTTATGAAGTTGGTTGAGCGCAGCACGTGCTATGCCACATCGACCTCTTTCTCTCTCAATTTCACCACAAGGTCCTCAGCAAATGCAAATTCCTTAGCCAACTATTCTAACCTTGCATTGACCTCGACTTTCTTCTTCTGAGCTTCAATAAGGGGACCATCCGGTGCAGTAGTTGCAACTTCTTTCTTCGGGGCCTGCTTGACTCTACCCTCTTTAGGGTTGGGATAAGGCTCCAATATTATGTTTAGTGCAGGGCTTATCCTACTCTTATTTTTAGGTCAGAAAGTATATCCTAGGTGCTCAAGCTGCTTCATAGCCCTGTGGAATACTTTTTGAGCATCATTAAGGGATGTGATCATGCTCGCATCTTGAAAAGCAGAGCTAAGGATAAATTATTCAATTGCCTCACATTGCATCATTGAGAGATGGCGGGTAAAGGCCTCTTTCACCTCATTAGTCATCTCTACACGGCTTTGAGCCCGACCAAAAGTAAAGCTCACTTGCAGGTCTAAGTGGGTCATCTTTATTATGGAATCCATTCGACTTTGCTCTTCAACTGTTTAGACCAACTGCTGATCTTTGGAGTTAAGCTATTCCTGTAGATTGGCCACCTTTTTATTCAGTTACTCGACCTAAATTTGGGAGGACTCAAGCTACACCTTGAGGGTTTCCATATCCTCTTCTCCTTACAACTTTTCTCTATCTGCTAAGGCTAGCTCAAATTGGCAGAAATATTATAGCTCAGTTGCCCCACCTGGAACATAAAGATGTTATTCTACAATGTTAAAATAAAAGATAAGTTTGATAAAAGATTATCAACCTTGTGCTTACCATATTACAGTGGTACGACAACACCTGAAGAGCCTCGACTTGATTAAGGCTCATCAATTTTCACTGGTCGACTATGAAAAGCCGAGTCAACCACTTCAAAGCATTGCCACCCGTTATTCCTCCCTGGATGATAGAGATCAAGTCAGTTATTTCTTAGGTTTGGTCAGTGGTGAACTAGGGAGGATGCAGTCGGGGGAGTTGGAATAATAATCCATCATCAAAATTTTCAAACAGGTCATAACCTGTGGCAGCTTTTTATTTCTCTTTGTCCCCTGCAGCCCTTTTTGGTGCTGAGCCTCCTTGCTCGATCATTTACCTTTTGCCCCGACCTGTAGGGCTACTAGGAACAAGTTTCTCTCGATGAACAAATTGGATTTTCATCGCCTGTTCAATTTATTGGAATAGAGGAGTTGACTGACCATGTCGAACCCGCTGATTCTGCGGGAGCTCCTTCTCATCGAGCAATAATAGTTCGGCGTCACTCCTCATTTCTTAGAGTTCTAGTTTGGGCTTCAATTTAACTTTGGGTTATTACTTCTTCTCGATTTGTAGGCACAAATAAAATAAGAAAACATCAAAGTCGAGCAGATAGATAACACAGTCACAATTAAAATGGTTGTCGAGAATCTCTACCTAGTCGATCACCCGTAGATAGGTTGAGTTGGGCTAGCAATAAGCTAACCTATACTAGATGCCTTTCTTTGATCAGAACTGAGGCCTTCATATGCCCAAATTTGACTAAATTTCTGATGAACGTGTTAGGTCAATTAGGTGTCTGGTTCCCAAGCATTTCCAAAAGCCCCCTCTACCAACCCCTCTGAATGGTGAGAACTTTTGGCCCCTGAACATAGAAAAAGTAATTTTTCCAATCTTGGCATTAAGAAGAGACAGGGGATACTAAAAATTTTTGGCAGGGTTGAGCAGTCAAGTAGTAGAAACTAAACTCTTCGGTACTACCCGACTTTCGCGACATGGGTAAATGAAATAAATTTAAAACATTGGCGAAGGAGATGGGTTGATTATACAAATGCATTAGCACGACAAAGCTGTATAGTATGGTAAAATAGTTGGGAAGCAACTAGGTTATACAAACTTCCAGGCCCATTAGGAGGTCGACTATTGCTTGCGTGAGGAAAAACCTAAGGCTACATCTTAACCCTTCCTCAAATACCGTTATACAGCCCCAAAGAGGTCGATGCATTCTATCTTAAGCTCTTGGCACTAATAGTTCATACTCCTCAGGGATATGGTACCTTGCCCGAATTTGTATCAGATCGGCATGGGTTGTTTTAGAGGCTATTTCTATATAATAGTTTGGGGTAAACAGTCGATCCCGAGTTGTAGGAACATCACTCAGGTCAGCATCACCTTTATAAAAAACCTTCATATTGCTTGAGCTATTGGAACTACTTGAACTCAAGCTATCACTTAATGAACTACTTGGCTCATTCTCACGAGATGCTTCAGATGTATATCTACCCCTAATATCCTCCTGATAAGCCACACTCTTGAACTTAGTGTCTTCACTATTGAAATTAGTAGATATTTTCTCATAAAAGAAAAAAGAGAAAAGAACAAATAGGCAGAGTAACTTACTGTGGATATCTTACGAACTCTAAGTGCACAAAAGTTGGAGAGCTTCAAAGGCAAGGATTCGACCAGATATAAATTCATCAAAAGTGTAAATGAAGTTATATATCCCCACTATTTATAGGTATTTGTGTGTGGATTATAACTGATGCTTGGGTTTACGCGCACAAACACCTATAAATAGTGGGGATACATAACTTCATTTACACTTTTGCTGAATCTATATATGGTTGAATCCTTGCCTTTGAAGCACTCCAACTTTTGTGCGCTTAGAGTTCGCAAGATATCCACAGTAAGTCACTCTGCCTATTTGTTCTTTTCTCTTTTTTCTTTTATGAGAAAATGTCTACCAGTTTCGACAGTGAAGATACTAGGTTAAAGAGTGTGGCTTATTAGGAAGAGATTTGGGGTGGATGTACATTTGAAGCATCTTGTGAGAGTGAGCTAAGTAGTTCATCAAGTGATAGCTTGAGTTCGAGCAGTTCTAATAGCTCAAGCAATGTGAGGGTTATTTTTAAGGGTGATGCTGACTTGAATGATGTTCCTGCAACCCGAGGTTAACTGTTTACCCCAAACTATTATATAGAAATAGCCTCTAAAATAACCCATGCCAACTTGATATGAATTAGGGCAAGGTACCATATCCCCGAGGAGTATGAACTGTTAGCGCCAGGAGCTTGAGAGAGAATGCATCGACCTCTTTGGGGCTGTATAATGATATTTGAGGAAGGGTTAAGATGTGGCCTTAGGTTTTTCCTCATGCAGGCAATAGTTAACCTCCTAATGGGCATGGAGGTTTGTATAACCTAGTTGCTTCTCAACTGTTTTACCATACTGTACAACTTTGCCGTGCTAATGCATTTATATAATCAACCCGCCTCCTTCGCCAACTTTTTAAATTTATTTAATTTATCCATGTCACAAAAATTAGGTAGTACCAAAGAGTTTGGTTTCTACTACTTGACTGCTCGACCCCACCAAAAATGTTTAGTACCCTTTATCTTTTCTTACGGCCAAGAGTGGAAAAAATACTTTTTCTATGTTTGGGGGCTAGGGGTTCTCGCCATTTAGAGTGGTTGGTGGAGAGGGCCTATGGAAATGCCTGGGAACTAGACACCTAGTTGACCTAACACGTTCATCAGGAATTTAGTCGAATTTGGACATATGGAGGCCTCAGTCTTGATTGGAGAAAGGTATCTAGTATAGGTTGGCTTATTGTTGGCCTAACTCGACCTGCCTATGGATGATAGAATAGGTAGAAATTCTCATCAACCATATTAATTGTGACTGTGTTATCTGTCTGCTTGACTTTGATGTTTTCTTATTTTATTTGTGCCTACAAATCAAGAAGAAGTAATGACCCGAAGTCAAATTGAAGCCTAAGCTAAAACTCTAAGGAATGAGGAGTGCCACTGAGCTATTATTGCTAGATGAAAAGGAGCTCCCGTGGAACTAGCGGGTTCAACATGGTTGACGTCAGCTCCTCCATTCCGATAAATTGAACAGGTGGCGAAAATCTAATTTGCTCGTCGGGAGAAGCTTGTTCCTAGCAGCCCTATAGGTCGGGGCAAAAGGCAAATGATCAAGCAAGGAGGCTCGGCACCAAAAAGGGCGACAAGGGATAAAGAGAAAAAAAAAGTTGCCACAGGTTATGACCTGTTCGAAAAATTTGATGATGGAGTATTATTCCAACTCCCCCTACTGTATCCTCCTTGGTTCACCACTGACCAAACCCAAGAAATAACTGACTTGATCTCTATCATCTAGGGAGGAATGACGGGTGACAATGCTTTGAAGTGGTTGACTCAAGGCTTTTCATAGTCGACTAGTAAAAATTGATGAGCCTCAATCAAGTCGAGGCTCTTCGGGTGTTGTCATACTATTGTAATATGGTAAGCAAAAGGTTGATAATCTCTTATCAAACTTCTCTTTTGTTTTAAAATTATGGAATAACATCTTTATGTTCTAGGTGGGACAACTGAGCTATAATATTTTTTGCCGATTGAGTTGGCCCTGGCAGATAGAGAAGAGTTGTAAGAAGGAGGGGATATAGAAATCCTCAAGGTGCAGCTTGAGTCTTCCCAAATCTAGGTCGAGTAACTGAATAAAAAAGTGGCTGATCTACAGGAATAGCTTGACTCCAAAGATCAGCAGTTGGTCCAAACAGTTGAGGAGCAGAGTCGAATGGATTCCATAATAAAGAAGGCCCACTTAGACCTGCAGGTGAACTTTACTTCTGGTCGGGCTCAAGGCCATGCAGATATGACTAATGAGGTGAAAGAGGCCTTCAACCACCACTTCTCAATGATGCGACATGAGGCAATTGAATAATTTATCCATAGCTCTGCTTTTAGGATGCGAGCATGATCACATCCCTTGATGATGCTCACGAAGTATTCCACAGGGTTGTGAAGCAGCTCGAGCACCTAGGAGATACTTTCTGACCTAAAGATAAGAGTAGGATAAGCCTTGCATTGAACACAAAATTGAAGCCTTATCCCAGCCCTGAAGAAAGTGGAGTCAAGCAGGCCCTGAAGAAAGACATTACGACCGCTGCATTGGATGAGCCCCTTACTAAAGCTCAGAAGAAGAAAGTCGAGGTCAACGCAAGGTTAGAATAGTTAGTTGAGGAATTTGCGTTTGCTGTGGACCTTGTGGTGCAGTTGAGAGAGAGAGAGGTTGATGTGGCGTAGCATGTGCTGCGCTTAACTAACTTCATGAGTGATGTAATGGGGCCTTTCAAACAACCTCAAGCTGTTTCACCCTTTGCATGTGTGATATTGGAGCTGGACTTTGAATGACCTGAGGGTGATTGGGGGGGACGAGCCAGAATTAAATCGTCCTTTCTATAATCTTTTTCTCTTTCTTTTTTTCTTTTTCTTTTGATGTACTGATGATCAACTGGTTGATGAATAAAGACTGCTTTTTATTTCCATCTTGTTCCGTTAAAGATAGCTATTGAATCTCATCATATCCAATTCGACTGTCATAATAATATGGAAAATACCTAATAAAATATTTGGTTATCACCATCATAATGAAGAAAATTTAACAAGACTATTGCCGACTTTGATTAACGTTGTCTGTTGTGCAGTAATTTATTTGCACAACTGCATTGTCAATTTTTAATATCTCTTGATCGACTACTAGGTTGACTAATGGATTTAGACAGAAAACTAGGTGAAACTGTCTTTTTGTTAACTACAGGGTCAACCAGGGACTTGGTGGCATGAAGCTGCTTGAGTGGTAGTGAAGGGCTGCTTAGTCGTCGACTACGGTGTGAAGTTGCTTGAGTAGCAGTGAAGGGCTACTCATTCGTTGACTACGGGATCGACTAAAGTCTTAGGGGCATAGAGCCATTTAGTGGTAATGAGGGGCTACTTATTCATCGACTAAAGTCATGGTGGTGTGGAGCTGCTCGATTATAACAATACCTTCAAATTAAATCAATATTATTGCAATTTTATTCAAGATGAAGGAATTCAAAGATAAGTACAACAAATTTTCAAATGTAAAATTTCCTAAGGTTGATGGCATTCCACGAGTGAGGGAGTTCCTCTCCTTGTATATTAGCTAGTCTATAGGCATTGTGCTTTGATACTTTGATAATAGTACATGGTCCTTCCCATTTTGAGTAGAGCTTGACAACATTCTTAGAGACTTCTAACTTCTTAAGGATAAGATCTTCGATCTTAAAATGGCACAATTTGACCCATTTGTTATAGTTCTTGGCTATCTTTGACCTGTGGCATTACATAGTGATATAGGCTTCTTGGTGACGCTCATTGATAGTTTTGAGGTTGAGTTTTCTCTCTAACATGTTTCTTAGTGGATGGAAATGAATGACTTAAGCTGTGTGCTAGATTAACTCTAAGGGGATGACTACTTCAGACCCATAAACTAGACTGTAAGAGGTATGACCTGTGGCTATTCGAGGAGTTGTCCTGTATGCCCATAACACGCCGAGTAGGTCATCTGCCCAATTTGAGCTAGTATTATGTATCCTGGCTTTCAGATGGTTAAGGATTGTTCTGTTTGTTACCTCAATTTGTCCATTTGATTGAGGATTACCCACTAAAGTGAAGTATTGTGCGATCCCTATGGCATTGCACCAACCTCTAGTGCTTTTGCTTTGAAATTGACTGTCGTTATCTAAAATAAGGACTTTGGTAGACCAAAATGGCAGATGATATTTTTCCATATAAAACTTTTGATTAATGCATCTGTTATCTTAGGAACAGCCTTAGCCTTGACTTATTTAGTGAAATACTCAACTGTGATAATTATGAATTTCTACTGCCCTGTTGATCTTGGCAATGAGCCCGAAACATTAATTCCCTACTAATCAAATGGCCAAGAAATTTGGACATTGACCATTGGCACTACAGGTTGGTGTGTCAAATTTAAATAGACTTGACATGATATATATTTGCACATAAAATTCATCGAGTCTTTCAACAATGTTGGCTAAAAGAATCCGTACATGATTATTTTGTGTGCTAGGGATCTTCCTCCAGAATGGTTGCCACATATACCTACATGAATACCTTGTAATACCTCTAGAACCTAATTGTGGTGTAGGCACCTCAAGGGGGATCCAGAGATTGACCTCTTGTACAGCTGACCACGCTCATCGAGTGTAAATTTGGAGACTTGACCTTAAAGGCATCGAGGCTCATTTCTGTCCTTGGGGATAGTGCCCCGACTTAGATTCAGTTTTATTGGGACCTATCAAGAAACTACTATCTCCTTTATGCTTGTTACCAAATTTTCCCCGTAGGGTCCAATTAATGGTTTATTAAAGACAAAAAATGTGATCTTTTTGTCTCTCGTCCCCCTAGTGGAGCTGGCAAACTTTGAGACAACATCTATCTGCTCATTCTCAAATTGAGGAACTTAACTAAGAGTGAACCTTTCGAATGATTGTTGCAACTTTTTTACTTCGGCCAGGTACCGACTCATTGTCAAGTTCTTGGCTTCAAAATTTTTATTGACCTTTTTGGCTACTAACTAGTAGTCTATAATTGTGACCAGGTGTTTGACCCCCCATTTAATTGCCATTCTCATCCTCACAAGAAGGGCCTTGTATTCTGCCTTATTGTTTGTGACTGCGTAGTCCAATTGTATTGTGAAATCATATTCTTCTATATCTAAGGAGTGGAGAGCAATCCCTACTCCTCCACTAGATGTGGTCGGTGATCCATTGATGTGCAAGGTCCAAATAAGAGGGGCTTCAAAATTCTTTTCAGGCCGATTGACTTGCTTGGCAATAAAGTTAGCTAGAACCTATGCTTTGATGGCTATTTGTGGCTGAAAAGTAATATTGAATTCTCTTAGTTTGATTACCCATTTGGTCATTCTTCTAGGTGTATTTGGCTTCGTCAATACTTGCTTCAACGATTAGTTGGTCAGTACTATAATAGAATGAGACTGGAGTATGGTCGTAGTTTTTGAGCTGCAATCACTAATGCTAAGGAAAATTCCTTGATCTCCAAATAATTATGCTTTGACCCATGGAGTGACTTACTACAATAGTAGATCGGTTGATAGCTGCCATCTTGGGTTGAGATCAGTACTGAGCTGATTGATGCTGCGGAGATTGCCAAATATACCTGGAGTACTTCTCCCAGTTCACGTTTTACCAACATAGGGGGTGAGGCTAAGTACTGTTTCATCTCAACTAGCGCTCGATCATATAGCTCAGTCCATTAGAAGCCCGATTTCTTGGCATTTTTGAGAATTTTGAAAAAGGGTAAACTTTTTTCAGCCAGTCTTGCAATGAACCTCCCCAAGGCTATAATCTTTCCAACCAACCTTTGAACATCTCGGACTATTCTCGGAGGGGTGATGTTGAGAATTGCTTGAATTTTCCATGGATTTGCCTCAATACCTCTTTAGTTGACCATGTAGCCCAAATATTTTCCTCCATGGACCATGAACGTACACTTATTTGGATTCAACTTTAAACCAAATGCTTTCAGAATTGCAAAAGTATGACTGAGGTCGAGCAAGTGGTGCTAAGCTTTTTCTATTTTTACAATCATGTTGTTGACGTAAACCTCCATCGATTTCCTAATTTCATCTTTGAACATAAAGTTGATGAGCCGTTGGTAAGTTGCTCTGGCATTTTTCAATTTAAAAGGTATGAGTAAGAAGCAGTATAGCCTATTAGGAACAACAATAAGGTTTTATCCCTATCCTCAAAAGCCATGAAAATCTAATGATAACCTTGAAATGCGTCCATCATGCTTAATAACTTACAACCAGCAGTTGAAGAAACTTATAAATCTATCCGAGGCAGGGGGTAAGAATTTTTAGGACATGCTTTATTTAAATCCGTGAAATCATTACACATTCGCTGTTGCCCTTCATTCTTTGGGACTAGTATAATATTACAAAGCCAAGAGGGATATTAAATTTTTACAATATAACCTGTATCTAGGAGTTTTCTAACCTCCTTCTCGATGATCTGCATCCTCTCTGCGTTGAACATCCTTATCTTTTGTCTGACTGGTTTGTACGAGGGGTTGACATTAAGGTGGTGTACAATGATTCTGAGGTCGATTTCTTGGAGGTCGAATACCTTTCTGCAAAGAAGTTAATATTTTTTCTCAGGAAATCAACCCTAAGATATTCCAAGTGGGAGCCCATGTTTGTTTCGATATGGGTCATCTTATCGGGATTTCCCTATTCGAGCACAATGGTCTTAAATCTTCCGACAGGTTCCACCCTGGTGTCTTCCAACTTTCGCTTCTTACTGGCCTGGGTCTCCTTAGGTTCTGTTACAAGGGCATCCCCTGAGGTTTTTAGTTGTGGTCGAGTCTTTTGCTCGTTTGACTTGACTGCAATGTTGTAACATCTCCAAGCCTTTTTCATATTGCACAAAAGCTCCTCTGTGCCTACTAGGGCCAAAAACTTGACTTTCAAGTGGTAGGTCGACACAATAGTGCAGAAGTCATTGAGGGCGGGTTGACCTATGATGATGTTGTAAGCGGTTGGGGCATCAACCACAAGGTAATTCACCATCAAAGTTCTCATTCGAAGAGCCTATCCAAATGATGTTGACAAGTTGATAGACCTTTTCGGTATGATCTCTGACCCCCCAAATCCGACCAACGGTGTATGCATAGGTTCAAATTTCAGCTAGCCCATATTCATTCGTTTCAAGGTGGAGAGAAAGATAATGTTGACCGAGCTGCCATTATCGACCAAGACCTTGTGCACTTCAAAGTTGGCAATCTCAAAAGAGACTACCATTGGACAATCTATTTTATGGTTGATATTCCTACCCTCGAGATGGGCCAAGTCACTGTCAGTAATTGAGATGGGCTCTACACTCATTGTAAGGTGGAATGTTATCTCGATGAGCAAGGCTTTAGTTGACTCAAGCCTTCTCTAGGTTCTCCTTCAAGCAGACTTTGACTCTCCCCTAGTAGGACCTCTTGCAATTATATCAATCACTCCTCTGATGGGTGGGTTATTCTCATGGGTAGGTTTCTTTCCTTTGTCCTCCCTTCTAGGGCTAACTGACTTTTCTCTATGGGGAGTCTGGTCAGTTTTGCCCCATCCAACCTAAGTGTTCACGGCTATGTACTTCTTAAGATAGCCCTGCCTGATCAACCTTTTGATCTCATCTTAGAGATTGAAATACTCATTTGTGTCATGCCCCTTTTGCTTGTGGAAGTGGCAATATTTCTTAGATTTTTTTATTGCCTTAGTCTTTATCAATTTCCTTGGTTTCATGAGGAGGTTATCATGTTGGATGGCATACAGGACCTCTTTCCTTGGGATGTTTAGGTGTGTATAGTCGTGGAAATATTTTATGGGAGATTGACCTCGTTCTTTATGTTTTTGGTCATCTCTCTCTTTCTTCTTCTTATTGACTTTGGAGGATCCAAACTTGAGCTTGTTCATCTCTTCCTAGGTCATGTACCTCTCAGCTAGCTTAAGCAGCTCCTCCATTGACTTGGGGCATTCATGCACCAATGCATTGGTGTATTCCTTGTGTTTGAGCCCTAGGAATAATGTGTTTATTAGGAACTTGATCTTGGGATTATCTATCTTGAGGACCTCCATGTTGAATCTGGTAAAGAAATCATGGAGGGACTCCCCTTTTCTTTGCTTGATGATATGGAGATGGGTGTGGGAAAGTTTTGCCTTCCTTATACTGGCAAATTGGTGTAAAACTTTATTGCATAATTGGTCATAAGAGTAAATTGATGACAGCTCAAGTTTTACAAACCAATTGAGCACGATGGCCTAGAAAGTGGTCACCAATATTTTGGCATGAATGTATTCATTGTGTCAATGTAGCTGCATCATGTGTTTAAACTGCATTAGGTACTCATTGGGGTCCATCGAGCTATCATATCTCGGTAGACCAATTAGGACCTTCACATTGATAGCAATACACTCATCGATAATATCTTCAATGAAAGGAGATCTTTTTTCCTGATGAGATCTCTCAGGTCTCTTCGGGTTAGGCACCATTTTGGTATTTTTTCTCGAGATCTCGTAGAGGCGCCTATTCAACTATTGAACTTAATAGGATACTTTCTCCTGTTTCTCTCGATCTGCCAGAGTGGCCTTTCAATCGAGACATGGCTTGGCAAGCTTGGCCCTATCACGGTGTAGGGCTCAAAGGGGCTAGGCTGCGAGGTCCGCAGATTCTCCTATGTTTTTGAGGTAGTCACGTTTGGAGCATTCAACGTTATGGCACTGTGGGGCTCAATTAGGTCGAATGTGATCTACTAATTCTGCAATCTCTTTCATTAATTCTAGTCGCATCTTCTTCTCTTGGGGGCATCCTGGGTTGGTTTCACTGTCGGTGGCCAGCTGCCTGGACTCTTGGCCACCGCGGCTGTCCTTGGGAGGCCTATCTACTGGAGGAGGCAGTTATGGGGTAGCACTGGTGGTAGAGGTGGGCACTGTGGTGTGCCTATTTAGCACGATGGAGAGTTGGGCTGAGATTTGAGTAGAGATTTACTCGTTTATCAGTTGCATTAACTAGGGCATAGTTAATATCACCACTTGCTTCTGAGGGGCACTGGGGCCTGGAGCATGTGCATCTTGCTGGGGCGTAGGGAAAGGTGGAGATGTGGACCTCTTATTTTCCTTCCTTCCTAAAATAGGTCTGCGTGTGTTCACCATTTTCTCATTGTAATCTCAAGGGTTCCCACGATGGTGCCAAAAATGAAGAGGTTGAAAGTCATTTATAGTAAAAAGGTACTGTTTATGGTAGATCCGACCAGAGAGGTTGATTAATCCAATTGATTTTTATCTCGAGGTCTGAGATCTGCAATAGCAATACATATTAAACTAGTCAATGTACCCCCGAATAAAGCACTCCGACGCTCAGTCAATTCTGGTCGAAATATGATAATCGAATAGAATATTAAGAGCTTATAGTATATTTAGCATTACCTGGAGCATAGTTGGCTATGAGGTATTTATAGTCGTCCACAGATGTGTGATTTGTCAAAGATGCCCCTATCATATGCATTGGGCCTTAGTCATTGCCAGGGGGTTGATGGTCATTTCAAATCTCAGTACTATTTCAAGTGGCTCCATCTCTTATTTTCCAAAGTGAATAGTACCTCTGGTAGGTCCCTTACTGTTAAAGGTGGTGGCAGGGTTGGTGGCAACGACTGTACCGATTGTCACACACCATTAATACGGAGGTATGCTGCTTGTCAGAGTAATAAATGCGGCATGGATTTGAGTCAGCGCTGGGGTGAGTCATGATGTCAATACAAATCAAACAGACCTGGTTGGTTGATTATGAAAATGGCAGAATATGCTAGAATGGATGAAGCTTCTTGTCAAGTGCAGTCGGTAACAGTATAGTCAACCAGATAATTGTTGATGAATGACTTAGCCCAAAATTGATGTTGGGTTTGTTGGGCTATCTCATATCAATCTCCAAAAACAATGCTTGTTATGCATAATATTGTTAGTTTGATATGCATTAATTTTACCCTTTATTTGAATATATATATATATATATATATTTCAAATCCCTCAAAGCCTATGCTTTTTTGAATCCCATAGTAGATGCAGGGCCACTCAATCAATTGATCAATAAAATTTTTTATTATGTGTATATATATTTCTACTTTGCTTTGTTAATTTTTGTGTAGTCCATTAATTTTAGTTTATTAATAAATAATATGTTTTAAAATGATTTGTTATATATTAAAACATTTTAGGATTTGCATATAATAATTCACAAAGAGCTTAACTGTCTAAAAACTTTTAAAAATTTTATTTTGACACAAACTAGTCAATATTGTGAAAAACAATATTTAAATAATAATATCATCAATATCATTCATTTTATACAGAGTCACATAAATTGAATCACTTATAAGAAAAAAGAAAAAAACATGAACGGATGATTCAGCTGATGATAAAGAATGAGAATTTTTGGTTCAATTTTCAACCCTAATGATAATATATATATATATATATATATATATCATATTCCATTAATTAGTTTGATCTGAATGATTGTAATGTTTCTTGCAAGGAGTTTGATACTAATCATGCTAATCTTGCAAGCTTCATGGATGGATTTGATTCATTTTTAGAAAATGTGAGAGAGAGAGAGAGAGAGAGAGAGAGAGAGAGAGAGAGAGAGAGAGAGAGAGGATCAAATGCTTCATTAGAATTTGATAATTAATTAACTTTTGCCTAACAATCTGGGGTACACCACTTTGATATTCCCTTGTGATTAGAAAATAATTAAATTAATTCCATGCTAATTTACAAATTGTCCATGTCGTGTTAACTGTAAATGCTAAATGGTTGCTTTGAAAGATGATCTGTCACAAAGGCATCTTTAAAGTAGAAAGATAAACAATTGATAACAAGTATTACTGGAGGAGATTCCAAGCATCACGTATTAATTATTGGTGAGGCCAAAAGACTCTACTATTGTGGTCTCTATATATGCAGCATATCTATATTTAGGGGAAAATACGGATTACTTTAATGTGAAATTTGAAATTGCCACAAAATTTTCTTTATAAAAAAGAAAAAATAACACTTTAATCGGCACTTTGTATTTTTTCAAAATTGCTATAGGACTGTCTGATGAGAACCTATACGAAAAATGCAAGTAGGAGATGCAATTTTGTGTATAAATTATCTACAATGGCCTTTAGGGTTTTAGTAGGTCATTTTCTAAACAAAATTTTCGAAACTCTTTTTTTAAGTTTTTCTTTTTCAATTTTTGTAATCTGTATTTTTCCTAAATCCAAAAAGTTATTCATAAATAACTGAAAAGTATCAACCAACTTTATTATGGGTTAAATCAAATCCTTATATTAAATAAAACAAATTGCCCATACAAACTTGATAACTTCGAAAAAGGCCATGTTGCCACCCTATGTAAAAAAAAATTATATATACAGACCCCATGTATTGACGTTATTGTTTTCAATGTTTACTAATGAATTTAATCCTCTACAACTATAGGGTAGATTTTATAGAATATATTATATAATAATTAATATATCACCCATTGAAAATAACAAAAGAGGAAATGAGATATTTGAAGGATAACTTAGACCATTTTATATAATATAAAACCCTTGCTTCATTTGGTAATATAGTGTTTATACATGTAAAAATTACAAAAGCATCAATGAATGCTCCCTGCTCCCATCAACTAGCTAGTTTCCAACAACCAACCTATCTAACAGTAGATACCACTATCAACAATCAAAGTCAAGCAAAAACTAACTAAATCCATATGCCTATCCATCACATGTCCCAATTAATAGCAAGAAAAAGAAAGATTGAGTTGAAAAAAAAAAAAGAAGGCTACCCACATATTAAGCCACCAAATCAAAAAACAAAAAACCTCTATTCAAATTCAATTTTTAGTCTCTAAGGTCTCTACATTCTTTTTCTTAACTTGATGCCTGCTAATACATATGCAATTTGTCGCCTTCTCAAACTTTTGTTTTTAGTTGACTATCCATTAATTTAGGCAGCTACATTTTCAATATCTAAGTATACTTCATTAATCAAACAATAAGCATAAGAATGACATTGCGCGCGCGCGCACACACACACACACACAAAGGCCAGATTACCCCCACGTCAACTTTGTCAATAATACACTTATACCTCATATAATAAAAATAGAGTATCCCCAAATCAACTTTTAAGGAATCTTAAGCAACAAATAAAAAATTCCAAAAAAAAAATAAAGAAGCCACTCTTTAGCTTTGAGTTTAGTTCTCCTACCTCCCACCCCAACAGCCTCCACCCTCCATTCATCTCCATTCAACAAGATGAGCACAAATAGAGACTGCATTAACTAATAAAAAATGCTTGCCACAATAAAAAAAATAAAATAATAAATGTGTTTATTGTGTTTATTCTTTTAATTATAAAGAGTTCTCAAAAAATGAAAAATACGCAACCTACAAACACCGAGCATGCATCCCACACACAATATCATTGGAAACATACATTTTGCACACAAATGACACAATATTTCACTAATGCACGTAGCAGCTCGAAAAATAGAAACAAAAATGAATATCAACACTCTTGAAATGGATGGTCACCAAGAAGATTCCTATTGGATCACGAATGTCTTCGATCAAGGATGATTTATTAATGATAAAATGTAAACAAACAACTTGGTTTGTGTTGTGAGAAAGTTTATTTATTTATTTATTTTTTCTGAGAGTTGAAAGAAAGGATTTTTGTAATTTGTTGGTTTTTTTTTTTGTTTTTTTGTTTTGGTCTTTCATCCAAATTTATGACGAAGCAATGGAAGGAAAACTTGTGAAGTGCCTAAAATCTTCCTTAGCTCTTAGAAGGGTGTTTATGTTTTTATATTTATTTTTTGATCAAAAAGTGTGTACAGGATGAGTGAGATAATTTTGAAGAAACACAATGTATTGATCAAACTTCTATTTTTTCGCAGAGAAATTTGTAGCAATTTCAAATTTCATAGGGATAATCCGCATTTAGCGCATACATTTCATATAACTTCACTCCCTTTCGTTGTACATTTTATGGGTTTATCTTAATCTACTATGAAATTTTTTAACAAGAGATATAACAAGTATGGAATTAAATATTTTTATATAATTACTCCCAGAATGATTGAAGATTAATGGTGGCAAATACAATGATTTTAAATGAGAGTGTTTCTAGAAGAATATAAAATCATATCTGGATGTATCCCTAATAGCAATAGGGTTTTCCTTATTGCAAAAGTATGTAATTATGTGCTTGACTACTTTTAAAATTTTTTAAATAATTTTGTTCACATGTTTGTAACTATAGAATTTTGACCCATTGATTGTGTCCCCAAGAATTAAAGCAAGACTTAATTATGCCACATCACCTTATAAATTTTCCTTTAAATCTTTTGTATGTGGCACCCGGCCCGGCTTCATTGTCTGGTTATGCACGCAGCTGCCACATTTGAAGGTTCTGCCTGTAGGGTCAAAAGTGTAATTGAGCATCCAAATTTCTTGCTCACCGGGGGATTCGTACAATGGACTCCACCAATATGAGATGTCACATAAACAAAAAGTACGACCAATCTCTCTCTCTCTCTCTCTCTCTATATATATATATATATGTATATATATTGTTGCATGGCAATAAAGTAATAGAGTCAGTAATTTTCCTAGTGTTGTTGCGATATTTAACAATTTTTGCATCCTAAAATTGTTATGTATATTATTTTAATACAAATAAAAGCGAATTTGGCATTCTTTTAAGAATCATGATTGTTTGAGAAAAAAGTTAAAAGAAAAAAAGCGACACGATCATAAAAGCTCTTAGAAAAGAGAGGATGGGAGCCAACACCGCCATCCGTTTACTTTTGGTGAGATTTGAAGGCTGTACAAGAAAATGGTCTTTAGTAGTGTTAATTTAATGATATTTTATAAAGTACTGACACAGAAAAGTTATATGGTGATAATTATAAAAAATGTCATTATAAAATAATATTTAGTGACATTCGATTAATGAATACTAAATAAAATAATGATATTAAATTAAAAATGCCACTATAAATGTATTTTAAAGGCACTTAATTAGTATCATTAATTCTTTTCCTTAAAATGTCATTCATCATTATTTGCAATGTCATTTGAAAAAAAATGTCATAAAGAATCTAGTGACTTTCATTTGATGGCATTTTATGACACAATGACACGCAATACTATATACTGATATTTGTTAAAAAATGACACTGAAGGTAATATTTTGTATCGTTTAATTAATGAATGTTAAATAAAGTAGTGGCATTTGATTGAACATGCCAACATAAATAGGTTTTAAAGGCATTTAACTAAGTGTCATCAATTGTTGATCAGCAAAACTAGCACACTTTTTCACCACTGGAACAACAAGATACTAGCTGAAATTCACTGAAAAAAAAATCAGCTTCTTGATCATCCAATTGAAGTATCAAAATTAGCCACAAAAATGGTTCATTGATGAACTCTAAGTTCGATCCCCAAGTGTTTTAGTTCACATATCCAGGATTAGCTCTCAATCAACCTCACTTTCCTAGAAAAGAGAGGATGAAGGTGATGAGGAGCGTGGGTGGTTTTTGGAGGAGGAGAGAGGGAGGAGGGAATTTAGGAGGTGGTTATTCAACACATGAATTATACCACCTTTTGGAGAAAAAATGTGAAAGATGCCAACAACTACATGTGGTTAGCCACATGCTTATTTATAGGGGGGATGGAAGCCTTTGGAGGCTTCCATCACACCTTCCATGCATGTGTGCCAATTTGTCAACTTGCCAACTAGCATAATTCAAATGGATTCTTCCATTTTATTTTTCTCTAAAATTGAAATTCCAAATTTAATTAAATTAATTCTTTAATTTAATTAATTTAACTTAAATATTTAAGTTAACTAAAGCTAACTTAACTCTTTAAGTTAACTTAACTAATTAAGTGTCATATGGCACCAATTAAATTAACATCTTAATTTAATTGGCTTAATTTTAACTCTTTAAATTATTTTGATTAATTTAACACTTAAATTAATCAAGTTAAAATGACCAATTAAAATTAGTCAATCCGATTTTCTCCCTTTAAGATAAAACCACCTAGCTTATGATTTTTTAACTCCTTAGAAAATCCCTACCATCAAACAAGAGTTTCCTTATTTTAAAAATTGAAATATTCACATTAGTTTAAACTCATTTAAACTAATAAGTCTTTTAATTAATCTCTATTAATTGAAGAGTACCCAAACTTCATGGTTGACGTCAGCAACAAACCCATGAAGCCCAACTAATTGGATACATGAATTATATCTTGATGAATCATTATAGTTTACACCTACCATTCAAATACGAAATTCTCATTTCATATCTCACAAAAGAGGCCTAGAGTAGATATTTATTGGCTCCCTAATAGTCTTAATAACTATGTCTCTGCATATAATGTTCGATTTTCCTTTATGACCTCAACTTTGGAAAACACTTCTTTCCAATTGTCATACTACCTTGCACAAAAATTTCTTGAAATTGATCATTATAAAATTCATAGAAGATGCACTCGTTCTTTACAACAAGAAGGAAATTGATTCCTTCTTGGATCTCGAAAACCTCTATGCTCAAGTAGCTCATGTCCAATCTCAACTTTGGATGACCCACTATGTGGTTGGGGAAAAGTCAAAGTATAAGGACCTGAATACAAGGTTATTATAGATCCTCAAGTCAAAGGATTAATTATATACACTATTTTAAACTTGAGAACTTGCTACTATTGACGTGCCATTGCAGCTATCTAGTGGATTCTCTTGACGAGCCTTCAGTGAACTTATTATCTAACAAGCACCCACTAACATGCATCTATGTTTAACATAGAAGCCCATGAAACAGGTCAATATTTGACCCCTTGGAATATGCATCATTAGTGCATGTTTATTTGAATCTTAAATGCCCATTCTCTTAAAATTTTCTGACTTGGAATATTTAAAACCATGAGCTTAAAGACTTGTTTCATGATCATCATATATATATGTTTGACCAAGTTCTATAGTCTTATATGATTTAAGAGCTTCAACCAAATGCAAGTGAAGTATAAAAAGTATAAGATAAAGACAACCATTTTATAAAATATCATGTAATCAAAATTATCTCACAATTGAAGTAGTTATTACATGCCAATTTTAATTAGATGCGAGATACTATTCTAACAAAAAATAACATATATAAATAATTAGAGTAGGAAAAAGTCACACAAATTGAGAATAAAGATAAAAAAAGAGATGGACAAGTGAGGGAAACAGCAAGTAGGTATCCCTAACATGATATTATGATTGGTGGGAAAAACTTTGAGCATTTATAAAAAAAATGATTTGAAAAACTTTGCTACATTCCCAGTTGCTATAATGCTTATGTGAATAAAGAAAGATAGAAGGTTAGTAGGTGCATTCTTTTAAATTTCATATTTTTAATTAATAATTTTATTATAGATCCTTCTATAATTAACAACTTAATCAACAAGGTAGTGAATTTATTATTTGTAGTATTGAATTTTATTTCTTTTTTAACATGAAAGTGTATAACAATTAATAAGATTTTGATTTACCTTTCCCTATGTTCAATCGTTAATTATGGTAATGTGAAACATTTTCTCAAAATAAAAAATATGTATATATTAGAAAGAGACCATTCAAATTGTAGGAGGGATGATAAAAATAAGGTTGGAGGGAAAAATAGCCTTTTATCCAAAGTGCTTGTAAATTTTAATCATACTCAAACTTGAAAACTTCAACTATTTCTTGAAGGTATGAGTCTTCTCATTTGATAGTTATTTCTTTTTTCTTTTGCAACATCATTATTTGCCTTGGGATTTAATGTTACCATGGAAGAAATAGTATAAAAAAAATATGTATATACATATAATTACAAAATTTGTGAATATATTTGATACACCATGAACTTCTTCGTTATAATTGCAATAATATTATAGAATTCATCACTCCTAACATCTTTGTTATACACCATGAACTTCTCCCATCAATAAGACCCATTATCTTTACGTGTTTCTTCTTTTCAAGGGAGAGGTCAGTCCAATACAAAGCAACTACAACACCCATAATCACATGTGACATAAATATCACACATATTATGTCATTCAACCAGCTATCCCATTAGTAGATATATATATATCTCACTGATTGTTAGAAAGTGCGGTGTACTATGATATTAAATTTATTTATTTATTTATTTATTTATTTATTTATTTATATTATATTTTTGAAGTAAGTAGTGTAAAATAAATAACCACTAATTTGTAATAATAATTTTTTCTTTGCATTTTTGTGTATGTTGATTTAAAGTTGACTTACTATTCTTATAATTAATTCATTTGCATTTGTTCTTATGATTATATTATATGTATTATATGAATGATGACCTACTTTTATTCATCAGTTACTCTAATATATTTCTTTAGTCTGATGTTGACAACATTTATTTCTTTGCTTCTAGATTGGTGAAATAGTTTGTTTGAAGATTGTTATTAAGTCAATTGATACAATTGTTGTTAGATTATAGATGCAACTAATGAAGTAGATTAGCCAGAATTGGGACCTAATTATTGAGAAGTTTATGTACAAGTTGCAGTAAAATCAAACGAACGACTAGTTAGATCATAAGGGCAGTGCAAGACTATGGATAAGCTGTTGGATACAACATTAGTTGGCTAAAAGCTTTTGTGGCTTGTATTGACAATCTCTTAAGTTTTGTAAAATTTTTAATATTATTGCTTTACATAATTATAATTTTTATATAATAATGATTATATATTTATATTATTATTGATATGGGATAGCCCAATAGGCTTACAAAGCCCAACGTTAGTTCTATTCAGCCCAAAAGGCCAACAGGCCCACTAAGCCCAACATTAGTTTTGGAGTTAACCCATTTGACAACAACTATCTGGTTGAGTAAACTATTATTGATCGGGCTCGACGGGATGTGTCACCTATTCTAGCCTCTTTCGCCATGTACCAGGTTGATTAGTTAAATGGTTGACCAGCTAGGTTCGATTGACTGTTGTCAACCTCAGGTCTTTTTCTCCGACGTTGACTTAGATCCACGCCGCATTTATTATTCTGACAGACAGCATGCCCCAGCATTAATGACACTTGATCGTTAGTATAGTCGCTGCCACCAACTTTGGGCAGAGAGGCATCTACCAGAAGTACTCTTCACCCTAGAAAATAGGAGATTGTGTCACCTAAAATAGTACCGAGATCTGGAATGACCATTAATCCCCTAGCAAGAACTAAAGCCTACTTCACCTAATAAGAGCACCTTCGACAAATCATGCACCAAGAGAAGGCCATAAATACCTCATAGCCAACCACGCTCTAGATAATGCCAAGTACACTATAAGTTCTCCATACTCTGTTTGATTAACTTATCTCAACCAGAACTGACTTAAGCATCAGAGTGCCTTAGTCGAGGGCACCTCGGCTAGCTTAACGTTTGTTGATTGTTGTAGATCTTAGACGTTGAGAATAACATAAGTCGAATCTACCCCAAATAGTATCCTTTCACTAAATACATCTTTCTACCTCATCAATTGTCCTATTTGTGTAGATTTCAAATGATGTAAATTCTCGCCTTTATAGATGATTCAAATGCTTTTTGAAGATATATCATTTCAAATTTTGAATTCTGATGATTTTTGAATATTTACTGAATTTGAAGTACATTTGGATTCTGGTTTTTCTAAAAGAACTATTTATTTTTGTTAGATTTAGTAGACTACAACCTTTGGGCATTTTATTGATTGGTGATGTTACTAGGAACTGATGTTTATTTAGTGATTTCATTTAATATGAAATGTCTCCTTTACTCAATTTCTTTTTGGGTTAATAAAATGATTATTATTATTATTATTATTTATAAGAATAAAAATTGTTATGTTATTTTATGGTTAAAAGAATTTAATAATTGCCTATTAAATAAATAGATGCTATTAGTTCTTGAAATGAATACTATAGGTTTAAAGTGGCACTATAAAATGTCCATTTTATGAGTTTTTTTGGTACTTTGAAATGTCAGAACATAATTGTTTTGCGATACTACTAAGGTAACTAAATATAAATATTTTGACAAGTTAAAGTGACAAAAAGGTATTTTTTTTCTGACATTTTGTAATGCAATAGTTTATAAATATTGTGTCATTTTAAAGTGTTAGCTAAATACCTTTTTTGCAGCATTTTGGCATGTCACTAATATAAAATTTTGTGGCATGGTTACATATCATTTAAAATATCTTTTATGGCATTTTAGCATATCATTTGTTGAATTTTATGGCATGTTACTATATCATTCAAAGATATTTTTGTGGCATTTTAATATGTCATTTGTTTGTTTTCCAGGGCATTTTAACATGTCATCAAAATAAACTTTTTGTGGCATTTTAGTATGTTGGTTCATGCATCTTTTGTGGCATATTACCTTGTCACTTTAACAAAAGAATGTGACATTATGAGATGTCATTCAATGCACTTTTTGTGATATTTTAAAATGTCATTTAATGTGTTTCTTGTTGCACTTTATCAATGCTACAATATGATTAAAATAGTGACATTTATACCTTTAGCTACACCGCTATAAATGGTATTTTAAAAAAAAATGCCATTAAATATAAAATTATCACTATAATATTATTTAAGTGGCACCTTTTAGTGCCATTAAATCTTATTTTTCTTGTATTGGGGAAGACATAGCAATAAAATAGTCATAAAAGTTGTTTGAGAGGAGAAGAGGAGAGTTATATATATTATATAGAATATGTTTTGAGTGTTGATAAACATATATGTGCAAATATATTCTTGTATGTGTCATTATCAATTGATCGAGTGGCACCTTTCTCAAATTCATAAGTGCAAAGCACGTAGTTTAAATATGAAAAATGCCATTTAAAAGGTGTATTTATAACTATATAATGATTTATAAACACAACTTTTGAATTTAAGATGATAGAAATGATTTATAATCTATAGTCAAATACTAGAGTAGACAAATTTAAGCAAAAACAATTAAGGGGAAAAAAATATAATCGTATTGGTGTAATATAGTTTAGCTCACAAACATTTTCTCTTAATCATATTAGAAATATAGATGAAAGAACACAACAAATATAATGATCTTAATTTCAAGTCAATTTTGACTATTTCAACTAAGCTAGTTTCATTGAAAGATAATATCAATAGTAAATTTAATTCATAATTGACTAATGCACCTAGACCAATTTGGCTATGCACAACATGACAATTTGCCCCAAAGAAAAGAAGATATAAAGTAGAAAAAGGGAAAAAATCTAGTATGTGACAAACGTTTTGAATGGGAGTGTCTCAAATTGAGCCAAAAAATTTCCTCTTTCTTAAAGTACAATAATCGATAATTAATTGTCAAAAAAACCCAAAGAGCTAATAGTCAAAAAAGTATGGTCTCTACCCCGCGGTCACGGCACGCCAGAGATGACTCCTCCGATATTGGTCATCACTATACTCCGCAGTACGAACGCAATAATTTTAGCTCCCACTCTCCCAACTCCCTTTGGGTTCACAACCAGCAGTAGCAGCACTTGACCTGGTCATTCCACACTACGTATATCTGATTGTACGTATTCCATTTTATTGCTGATTTTGGACTACTTATAGTGAAGGATAATTTCTAATTTCTACATCTTGAAAATAATATATTTAATTATTTAATATTAATTAAATTATAACTGACGTACTTTTAGTGGGTCCAGTTTGAATTATTATTTGATTTTTCCATGGCAATTGGCAGCCGCCACCCTCTGGCCGGCCTTAGGCTGAGCGTCATCTGTCGTAAATAAAATCTTGCATTTGTGTTTCAAATTTTATTTCCTTATTAGGAATTTTTTTCAATAAAAAATATTTTAATTTTTCAATAACATAATAATAGAGAATTAATTGTTAATTATTCCGGACAATTTTTATTATGGAATATACAAATATACCTTAGGCATAGTTGAAAATTTCAAAAGCTTAATAATTGAACATTTAAATAGTCACTAACGTCAATTTTAATACTTTTGAGTATATTTGTTTGTGTATTTCTCAATATTTGTATCATATATATTTATTTAAATATTTTTTTCTTAATAAAAATTTATAAATCAATATTTTGTATAGGCATAGGAACAATCATATTAAGAAAGTTCTCTTATGACTAAGAATCGTATTAGTTCTTCTTACATTTTGTATTTATAAAGGAAATTGTGATGTATTGATATGTTTTCCTAATGAAATTAAATATTAAAAATTATTTATTAGTTTTTACTGATTAATTTACATAATAATACAGCTTGGGGTCATGCGTCTCGACCTCAACCTAGATTTCTAAAATTGACCATGCCTTTAACGTCGACCTCGACCTTGACTAGATCCACATAAGTGATTTTTTAGGGCCTCTGACCTGACCAAAAGAGTACACATTAAGCTAGTTGAGATTACTTTCAACTAGGGCTCTCGATGCTTAAGTTAGTGAATAGATGGGGTGATTAAAGGAGTTCAAGATAAAGAGAGGAAATTAAGTGAGTATGAATAATGACAACATGACCTTGAATTGTGTGATTCCTTTTCTTTTATAGGTGACGAGTTGTCATTGTCTGTATGGATTGAGGTGGCATGTCAATGTGCATCAGATCCCTTCATGATTAGATGATCAACCTTTCAAAACCTAAATAATCTTTGAATAGAGAATTGGCACTCAAACTTGACATGAGAAAATGGGTTGAAACCTAGGAATTTTTGATAGAATCATGCTTGTTTGTAGCATAGATTATGTCGGCTTGTTGTCTTTGGCTTTAAAATGCTTTAGTGAGCCATTTATGGATTAGATATGATTTTGGGGATGTTGGTTGTTGAATTTTGCTATCAGTTGGCATCCTATTTTCGTGCGATGGGTGTTGCTTGTAGAGATTGAGCTTTTAGTGGAGCAGTTTAGCTCTGAGAGCATTATTATTGATGGCTATAACTTAGGTGAAGCCTATTAGCTTGAGTTCTAGTGCAAATGTCAGTTAGGCAAATTTCAGTAACTTGATTGTCTAGTTGTGGTCCATAACTTTGGTTTGCAGGTTATTTCTGCTGGACACATAGCTATCAAAAATTACAAGAGGCAAGGAACCGATAAGTGCATTAAAACATTTTTTGGGTAGGTAGGCTATTGACTATTTTGTGGGAAAAATTTGAAAACATAATCAGATTGAATATTCATCTTAACTTCCATGAAAGGACATGTCGGATAGTCAGGTGGATTGAGTGAGCCATGTTTGTGAGGATAAGCAACCATGTTGTGGAAAGCTACAAGTCAAGAGGTGATTAAGGCGATAAAGCTGCTTTGGTGGATGGTATACCACCTTGAGTTGGGTTGAGAAACTTTCCAAAAGGGAAAGATGAGCATATTATTGGGATGACGTAGAGACTCCATAGCACATGAGGTACACAAAGTTGAGTTTTGAGAATTTTTCTTGGATGTTATGAGAATAGAGATTTTGAGTTAAGAAGCTACCAGAAGTTTTGGACGTTATGTAGCAACTTTTCAAGAATTTGAGTTTCTCGATTGGGAATGAGTACTTTTGAGTAGAGTTGTGTGATCCAGACAGGGACACACGCTATTGAGTTTAGAATTAAAATAAATTTTAATTTCATCCGTGACAAAGAGATCCCGTGTTGGACTCATATCAAGTTAAGACTTATTTTGAGCTTGAGTAGAGGAGCCTATTAAGCAATTTTGAGCTGAATTGGGGGATGTTCTTCATAAGGATTCCAACAGTGGTATATGGGCTCTGTGGTTTAGGAATTTCTGAGAGGGGCAATTGAGTTGAGTATTGAGAGGGGCACAAGGCCCCATATATAGATCTAAATGGAGCATCAAGCTCCGTAGAAGGTGCCAATTGGTAGAGTAGCTGAGCTGATCAATCAAGTTTGAGACTTGAGAGGGGCATGAGGCTCCATGAGCAGAGCATCAGGCTCCTTGTGCAGTGTCAATCAGTAGGGTGGCTAAGCTAAGCAGTCAAGTGCGAGATCAGGTAAGAGGGCTTGAGTCTCCAGTGTTGGATAGAGGCTCTGAGTTTTGGGTTTAAGTTAGCAAAAGGTAGTTTTCGCTTGAGGAGGATGTAGGTTGCCAAGGGCAGTAACACCTCCAATAGGGGAGAATGCTCAGATCGCACATGTACTTCTCGTTTCATGATTTGATTTGAATAGAATTGGATGAGTTGAGACTTATAATCTTTTGGTGATCATTGATCAGCCATGCAGGCTTTTTTTGGGTTGTGCTAGAGGGCAATATTCAGAGGAATGAATTAAGTTGTGCAAGGGCATAGTTTTAAATGCTCAAGGGAATTAAGATTCATTTGGTGAAAAATTGATCATAATTGAGTTGGGGCACCGCAAACACTTCTAGTCTTTGTGTATATGTTGAAAACGATGTTAATAGATTAAGTGGGGGATAATGTCACATGTTGTGCATTAGAGAAGAATGGTGATCGTGACTTATGGAGGCGTTATGAGCGTTAAGGCATTGTTGGCTCACCTAGTAGGGTGGAGATGCCCCATAAGTAGAGCCTTTTACGAGGCATAGATTGAAATTTTTTTTAATGGAATATGCCTTGAGATACAAGGATACTTCCCACCAAGTTTGAAGTCATTCCGCGTCTGTTTGGGCACCGAACATTAAGGGCGATGGTGAGCAATTTCCTGACTGCAGGTGCTGCAAAGATGCATTGAGCAGAGTGGCTCGGAAAAGGAGTTTTCTGAAACTACTTTGGTGGGATGTTCCTTAGAGTGTGGGGAATTTTACCACCAAGTTTCACATGTAGAAATTTTCATTTGGATAGGAAACCGCGATGATCTTAAGAATGTGGTGGTGCAGTGGCATTGTTGTAATTCTAGTGCATTGTGAGGGCAATTCCTATTCCATTGAGAATCGAATGGGGCTGGAACTTGGTAGAGTTAATGTAGAAGCTGGGATCTATCCAACGATTCAAGTGGCAAGTGATTTGGATGTCAGGAGAAGGAGTTATAAAAATATATCCCTTATCGGCATTTCAATATTTACTGTTGGCATAATAAAAATATTTTTTAAGCCTATTATAAGTGGGACAAGCATGTCTGAGGGATGGTGGTCATGCCACGGTGGGCACCGACCAGTCTTCCTTGTGTTGTCATGGCACTAAGCGAGCAACTCCTTGAGGGCAAAATGAAACCTTCAAGGGCCAGCTTTAGACATTTCAAAGGAGTGTTTAGAGTCTACGAATAGGTTGAGAATTGAACCGGTAGTGTGGGGTTAAGAAGGCCCACAATGGGTCTGGAAGGGTGCCAAGAGGTTTGAAGACGAAAATGCTATTGCCCCGCGAGCTTTAACAATTATAAGGCAATACCTCTAGGCCGATTATATGATCGAGATGAGCACCTAAATATCTCATGAACTAATTTGCAAAGCATTAGCTATGGGTTCTAGCCTTGCTACGAGGGTCCATTGGCTTAAGACATGTGGTTGTGTAGTGATGACGCATAGTAGGCAAGTTGAGGCATAATGCTAGCGAGCTAGAAACTATGTTTAATGCTCCATGCGGGACTAATATAAGATGATGGCATGTCACATAAGCTTTGGACTTATATATGTCCCTACTTAGGTAAGGCACAAATGAAAGGTACTATGACATGGCCTAAGCACTTTGAGCGAGTGATGAGTAAGAGGATTATGTTGTGGGCCCACGAGTGACCTTCAATGTCGAGAAGGAGCAAGGTTTCTCCTTGCCATCAAGAGATGCATGCAAGGGACCTAAGATTGAGAATGTGCATGCTAGCTAGTCAAGGATAATTCAGGAAACATGCTCGGCGTGATAAAGAATTAAGCCTTCGATGATTGTGGGCATTTAAAATAGGTGAGTATGATAGTATTGTGAGTCATTTTGATGCTAGTAAGGTACAAGGCCAAAATGAGTAATGGGTCATGAGAAAGGCTTGAGATGGACATTGGCAGATTGAAGGTTGGGTGAAACCTAAGATGCCATCACGAACAAATGGTTATTTCGTTGCAAAATAGAGTCAGTCCATAATAAAGTGGTATCAGAGACTTATTTTTACTATGTGTGAGAATTTAGGTAGGAAGTGAATTTAGTCAATCAGATGATCAACCTTCTAGAACCCGGATACTCTTTGAATGGGGGATTGGCATATGAACTCAACATGAGGAAGTGGGTTGAGACCTTGGACATTTTGATAGAATCAAGTCAGGTTGTAGTATAAATTGTGATGGCTTGTTGTCTTTAGCTTTAAAATGCTTAAATGCGTTATTTGGGGATATCAATCATTGAGTTTTGCTATTAGTTGGCATCTTATTTTTGTGTAGTGGGCGTTGCTTGTAGGAACTTAGCCTTTAGTGCAACAGTTTGGCTCCGAGGGCATTGTTACTGGCAGCTATAGCTTAAGCAAAGCTTTTTAACTTGAGTTCTAGTGTAAATATTGGTTGGACAAATTTCAATAATCTAATTATGTGATTGTGGGTGGTAACTTTGGTTGGTTGTTTGTTTGTGCTGGGCGCATAACTACTAAAAATTATAAGAGGCAAGGAATCAGTAAGCACATTAAGATATTTTTTTAGGCCGATAGGTTGTTGACCATTTTGTGGGAAAAATTTGAAAACATAATTAGATTGAATATTCATCTTGACTTCCATGAGGGACATATCAGAGAGCTAGGTTGACTGAGTTAGCCATGTTTGCAAGGACATGTCAAAGAGCTAGGTTGACTGAGTTAGCCATGTTTGCAAGGATAAGTAGCCATGTTGTGGAAGGTTGCACGTCAGGATGTGATTAAGACAATGAGGCAATTTTGGTGGACGGTATACCACCTTGAGTTGGGTTGAGAAACTTTCTATGAGGGAAAGATAAACATATTATTAAGACAACATAGAGACGCCACAATACATGAGGTGTACAAGTTGAGTTTTGAGAATGTTTCTTGGACATTATGAGAATAGAGATTTTGAATTGAGAAGCTACCAAAGTCTTGGACACCGTGTAGCAACTTTAAAAGAATTTATGTTTCCCAATTAGGAATGAGTACTTTAGTAGTCTTATGCTCCAAACAGGGACGCGTGCTATTGAGTTTGGAATTAAAATAAATTTTAATTTCATACGTCACAAAGAGATCTTGTGTTGGACACATATCATGTTGAGCTTTTTCTGAGCTTGAGTGTGGGAGCCTACCAAGCCATTTTGAGGTAAACTAGGGGATATTCTTTGAAGGGATTCCAATACTAGTATATAGCCCCATATATAGATCTGAGTAGAGTATTAGGCTCCTTAGATGGCGTCAATCGATAAAGCGGTTGAGTTGAGCAAGCAAGTTTGAGATTGGAGAGGGGCATGAGGACCTACGAGCAGATTTTGAGTGGAGCATCTGGCTCTTTGTGCAGTGTCAGTTGGTAGTATAGCCAAGCTGAGCAGCTGAGTGCAAGATTAGACAAAGAGGGCTTGAGTCTTGAGTGTTAGGTAAAGGCCCTGAGTTTTGGGTTCAAGTTGGCTAAAAGTAGTCGTTGCAAAAGAATGAAAGTTGCTGAAGGTAGCAACACCTCCTATAGGAGAGAGTGCACATATCTTACGTGCATTTCATGCTTCATCATTAAATTTGAATTGAATTAGCTAAGTTGAGGCTTTTAATTTTTTGGTGATCATTGATTAGCCGTGCAGGCTTCATTTGGGTTATGCCAGAGGGTACTATTTAGAGAAATGAATCGAGTTGTGTAGGGGTACAGTTTTAAGTGCTCAGGGAAGTGAAGACTCATTTGGTGCAAAATTGATCATAATTGAGTTGAGGCACTGCATACACTTTGAGTCCTTGTGTATGTGTTGATGAGGACGTTAATAGATTAAGTGAGGGATAATGTCACATGTTACGTATTGGAGACGAATAGTGATCGTGACTTGTGGAAGCATTATGAGTGACAATGCATTGTTGGTTCATGCAGTAGGGCAGAGACGACCTATGAGTAGGATGGGTTGGAAAATGAGTTTTGTGAAACTACGTCGATGTGGTGTTCCTTGGAGTGTAGGGAATATTTCTATCAGGTATCACCAGTAGATGATTTTATTTGGATAGAAAACGGTGAAGATCTTAAGAATGTGGCAGTATTGTGGTATTGTTGTAATTGCAATGTATTGCGAGGGCAATTCCTATTCCATGGAGAGTCAAATAGAGCTAAAACTTGGCAGAGTTAATGTAGAAGCTAGGATCTATTCAGCGGTTCATTTGACAAGTGATTTGGACATCAAGAGAGGGAGTAATGAAAATATATATCTTATTGGCATTTCAATGTCTACTATGGGCATGACACAAATTATTTTTAAGCTTATTATAAGAGGAATAGGCATGTTTGAGGGATAGTAGATACTGGCCGGTCCTACATGTGCTATTATGGAACAAAGCAAGCAACTCCTTGAAGGTGAAGAGAAACCTTCAAGGGTCAGCTCTAGACATCTCAAAGAAGTATTTAGAGTCACCGAACAGGTCAAGAACCAAACAGGCAGTGTGGGGCTAGGAGGGCTTATGTTTGGTTCGTGAAGGTACTGAGTAGTTTAAAGGTGATAGTGCTATTACATTACGAGCTTTGAAAATTATGGGGCAACACCTCTAGGCAGATTGAGTGATCGAGATGAATACCTAAATATCTCATGAACTAACTCATAAAGCATGAGCTATGAGTTTTAGCCTTATTGCGGGGGTCTATTGGCTTAAGACATGTGATCGTGGGGTGACACCATATAGTAGGCAAGTTGAGGCACGATGCTAGTAAGTGGGAAACTATGTCCAATGCTCCATGTTGGACTAATATAAGATGATGACACATCATATAAGCTTTGGACTTACATGTGGCTTTGCTAGGGTGAGGTGCAAACAAAGGACACTATGGTACGACCTAAGTGCTTCGAGCGAGTAACAAGCATAAGGATTACATTATGGGCACACGAGTGACCCTCAATGCCAAGATAGAGCAAAGCTTCTCTTTGCCATCAAGAGATGCACATAAGGGACCTAAGATTGAGAATGAACGTGTTGGCTAGTCAGGGACTATTAAGGAAACACACTTAACATGATGGATGTGAGCCTTTGATGATTATAGGGATTCAGAATAGGCAAGTACACTAGTACTGTGAGGTATTCTGATGCTTATGCTAGTAAGGTACTAGGCCAAAATGAGTAATGGGTCATGAGAAAGACTCGAGATGGATGTTGGTAGATTGAAGGTTGGGTGAAACCTAAAATGCTATCATAGACAGATGGTTGTTCTGTTATAAGTTAGAGTTCATTTGTAACGCCTAAGTGACAACTCGAATAGGGTTGAGTTAATTTGAGTCACAACTTGACCTGAATAAAAGACACATATGCTGTCCTATTTGGGGCATTTTAGCTAATATATGGGGGTAAAATAGTCCTTCCCAATATTTTCATTAATTATCTCCATTATTAACTCCCCCATTTTCTTAGTGTGTTGGGTCATTCATCTTTTTAGGAGAACAAACTTACACACTATGGAAATTGGGCGAGAAAGTTCCTCAGCTATCATATTAAGTGTGAGTAATCTCGATCGTCAATGCTGTCTTGGGAGGTGAAGCATCACTTTTCTCTAGCTAAAAATTCCCTAGGATAGCCCCCTAACTTTATTTTCATTTTTTATTCTCTCGTTCTCTTTTCTATTGGTCTTAGCGCACTCCTCTAGCTCTCCAGTCCACATTCTCTATCCTTTAACAAGATCTCAATCCCTTAGGTTTATCTTTTCAGTAATACTGAGATTGAGTTCCTATTTTAAGAAAACTTATAATCCCAGTCGATTGGGGTCGAGTCAAAATATCTCTTCCTCCTCAAGTTACAAGGATGTGACCTCTTTGCCACTTTTTCCATACATAGGCTCAACCTCGAGCCTGGCTTCTCTCACTCTATGGGACCTTAAGCCCAAATTGGGTCATGAACCTAAGGCAATTTTGCCTTTAGCTGGTCTATCCTCTATATTTAGGGATAAGCCTGATCAGGACCTGAAGACCATGGAGTATGTACTCACCACATCTCCATTGTTAACAATCATGCCCAAACTTGAATCTCTTGTAATCTTGGAGGTCAGGGCCGAGTTCTATATTTCTCTGGAATATGAAATTAATCTTCCAAATAAATTGGATTGGATGTATCTCTCCCCAAAGGATTGCACTACTTTCTTTGTGGGCTTGCTAGAAGAGGGTTCGAGGTTTTTGATCCCTAACCCCATCAAAAACATCTTGTTGGGCTTTGATATTTGCCCTGCTCGACTGATTCCTAATGTCGTATGGTATATTCTTTACTTTTGTATCATAATATCCTATTTTAGGGTTAAACCTTTTTTAAATCATTTTTAGTCCTTTTATTCAATAACAACCTCGACTTAGATTGAGAAATGTGGATTTTATTACCTCACCACGTGATCCATGTGCAAATTCTTGGATAAAGATTCAATTTCCTTAGGTCTTTGGAAAGAGTGATTCCTCTTTATTCAAGCTCTTACCCATCGCCCATGGTGGTTCAGGTTGGATTAGCGGCACAATAAGCCCAAAATCTTTGTATCCCACAAGGTCGCATGGGGGAAAAACTTTATGGATTCCCTAACTTATCGTCTTTATAATGTTGGGGAACTCTTAAGAGAGAAGGTTCTAAAGATTACTGGCCTCTTACTAGGCAATATCTAACTTTGCAGGACCTTTAGTGATAGTTTTTGCTATTTTCAATTTGTTATTTCTCTTCTTCATTATTGTCCACTTGGGCTTAGGTTCTAACATTGTTCTTCTTTTTGCATGTCCAACAAGAACCTATGGATCATTAACAAGATGAAGGCTTAGAAGGAAATCTTGATAGTGAAAGCCTAATTCTTTAGGCTCGTGCCAACCCCCTCGTAACCTAGCCATGCCTTGACCCCAAGCCAACCTTCCAATACTCTAATTCCACTAGTTGAAGTGGAACAACCCATGCTGCTGACTTAAGTACTCGGGTTGGGATCAGCCAGCCTGACATTGACTGTATACCTATTTCTGCTGTTGCGGATGCTTCAAAGAGGAAGAAACAAAAACATGACTCCAAGAGAAAAGAGTCCAAAGTGCTTATCCCTCAACCATTCAAGCAGAAGTCCCTCAAAAATGCTGGAGAAGTTAGGGAAATATTCCAAGGAGAAGTGCTCAAGTGGGAGTTATGCGTAGAAGCGACCCTAACCCGATATGATCATTACATTGGCCTTCTCTCAAGAGCTTGATATCCATGCACACTATGAGATAATTTTGAGCGATGCACGTAAACTTTACAAGACAGTCAATTCCTAATTTTCTAGAGACCCTTCGTGCTAGCTTTTGATCTTAAACTGAAAAATTACAGAGCAAAGTAGTGTGCTCCAATCTCAAGTTTGAAAGGCCTCATACAAACTCTATAAGGGATGTTTGATAGCCCAGGACCAAGCATTTCTAGCCCTTATGAACTTTGCTAAACTAGAGAAAAACAAAGCCCATGCCATGATGCAAGTAAGGTTCTACTTCTGCTTTGGTTTTTACTATTTTGTTATATCTGTTTGGGTTTGAGGTCTGATACAGCTTACTTGTTTTGTAGTGGGTTGCATATATGTATCAACTGGCCTTACAATGTGACTATTTGAGAAGCTATTTTATGGCTAGGGATAATGATGTTATGGAACTTAAGATGGCTAAAGAGGAGCTCGAGGTTAACCTAAAGTTTACTCAAGAGTCTATTGACAACAAACTCACCGTGCACAATGAAGAACTAGCAGATTGAGATCAAAAGATCAAGGATCTATAGTAAAAACTATAAAAATGATGTGGTCCTTAGCCTTGGATAAGGTGGCATCGTATGCAAAGTGATGCTTGAAGGGTCGTGTAGAGTTTGAGAGTTTTGTAGAGTTCAAGGAAGTGATCAAAAAGACTAGGAAGGATAGAGCCTAAACTTTCAAAAATTCCAACACCTTTGAGTCCCTGGTTAAGGAAAAGCTATCGAGTACACCTTTATGGGCTCTATGAAGTGTCAAGCCTAATTGAAGACATTTAATGGGATCATTAAGGGGTTTATCCTAAAATAGTTAAACCCATCTAAGAATGTTGATATAAAAGATTATCCAATTGGTGAGTTTGCTGAACCAGAGAAGCCTAAGGATGAGTTCACTGCTCGCGCCCTAGAAGGTGAGGTTGAGGTCCCATAGCTAACTATTGAAGAAGGCAAAATCCCCTTAGAAGCTCCTATCATGGCGACCAATGACCTAAAAAGGACATCTTAGGCATGGGCCAAACATAGTTAGGTTTTAGCTCTTGAACTTATAGAGGATTTTATATTTTTAACTCAAGCTTAAGGTTCTTTAGCAGATTGTATGGATATCACGATCTCAAGCTAGGGTGCTAGTGTAAGAAGCTCCTCATCAATGAAATGAAAAATTTGCAGTACATATGTTGATTTTATTTTGGTAAAGTGTTTGAGTTATTTCTTTTATAGTTATCTTGACCCCACTTAACCCTTAATGTACCTCATGCGCCTAATAAAATGATATTATAAGTGAATACCTCAACCCGACGACTGAACTATCCTAAAATGGAAATGCAAAATCTCAATCATAGAGATTTGGAATCCTCTTAGTATTTAGGATCATGTGCAAATCTTGTAAAGATCTTCAATCCCCTTGACTTAGAATTTTGGCATTCTAGATCTTGTTAAGATCTTATTTAAGACTTTAATCCTATTATCTTAGGATCTCACATAGATCCTATACGAGAAGTTAATCTCATTGGCGGGATCTTCTTGGTGTTTTAGGCCTTGCATAGGCTTTATACAAGACCTCGATCCTATTGACTTGGGATCTTCTTGCCACCTAGGATCTTGTGCAGATCCTATATAAGATATTAATCCCATTGGCAGGATCTTATTGGTGTTTTGGGCCTTGCACAGACCCTATACAAAACCATGACCTATTGACTAGGAATTTTCCTAGGATTTAGGACCTTGCACAAATCTTGTATGAGATGCCGATCCCATTGCCAGGATCTTCTCGATATTCTGGTCTTTGCATAGACCTTATACAAGACCTTGAATTATTGACTTGGGATCTTTCTGTTATTTAGGATGTTACGTAGTTCTTGTATGAGATGCCGATCCCATTGGCAGGATCTTCTTGGCATTCTGGGCCTAGCGCAGACCCTATATAAAACCTTGATTCCATTAACTTAGGATCTTTCTAGCGCTTAGGATCTTGTGCAGATCCTATACAAGATATCTATCCTATTGACGGAATTATTTTAGAGATGTGGAGAGAAAAATAAACAACATTGCATAGGGTGAATTCTCAAAATTAAATAACAATTATTTGAGAAACTGGAAATGTATCACAAAAAGCGTTAGCTACATATTGGCTTTACAAGATTCATTATAGCCTCAAACATAAATTTTTTTCAAATTCTGCACATTCCATGACCTAGGCAACTTTTTTCTTTTAGCATTTTCTAGCCTGTATGACCCCAGTCTAGTTATCTTGACCACTTTGTATGGTCCATCCTAATTTGGGTCTAGTTTCCCTATATGTTTTGAGACTTCAACCTTTTTTAGGACTAAGTCTCCCACTTGGAAGCTTTTCTATCAAACTCTTTTATTGTAGTACCTTGCTATGATGTTTTTGTACTCTTGGATCTTGACATAGGCTTTGTCTCTTTTTCCTCAATCATCTTTAGCTCAAACTCCCTAGCCTTATTATTACTTTCTGGTTCATACACTAGAACTCTTTAAGTGGGCTTTCCAATTTTAGCTGGGATCACTGCCTCTGCTCCATACATTAAGCAACATGTGGTCTTTCCCATTGCCATTTTGGGGGTAGTACTATATGCCCATAAAACTCCTTGGAGCTCATCAGCCCCACCTCCTTTTACCTCATCCAAGTAAGCTTTAATGTTGCTCGGAAGATCTCGTTTAGTTACCTCTGTATGCCCATTTTCCTTTAGGTTCCTTACGGATATGAACTATTGCTTAATCTGAAGTTCTTTACACTAACTTATCATCATCTTCCCATTAAATTGAATTTCATTATTAGAATCACAACCTTAAGGATCTTGAATCAGGATATGATATTTTTCAAAGAAAGTTGATGACCACTCTTTTTGTGACCTTTATTAAGGCTTTTACCTCGACTTGCTGAAGTATTCCACTGCTACTATCGCATACGTCTTTTGACCTATGACTGCTAGGAAAGAGCTTAGTATATCAACCCCCCCACTAATCAAATGGACATGACATAAGGATCGATTCCATTGGTATAGCTGGCTGATGGGAAGGTTGGCATGGAGTTGGCATTTCTTATATTTTTTTGACCAGGATTACCACATCTTGATTTATGGTGGGCCAAAAATAACCTTACCTAAGGGTCTTGAGGGTCAAAGACCTTCATCTTAAATGATTTTCATAATTTCCCTCATGAATCTCACTCATTACATAATGAGCTCTTTTAGGTCCTAGGCATTTTAGCATGGCCTTCAGATCGATATTTTATATAGCTCCTTATTGACCATAATTATTCAGTTTGCCATGAAAGCTAACCTTCTTGTTTCCCTTGAGTCCTCTAGTTAGGTCCTATCAATCAAGAATCGAATAAGGCCATCTTTTCGAGTTGCCTTACCCTCTGTTTGTGTTATTGTCTCTTTCTTTGAGACATCTTTTTCCAATTTAGAACATTCTTCTACTAACAAGGTTATTAACGCACTTCAGGTTTCCTGGGTTAAACTCCCAAACTTGGCCAATACACCAACGCTTTCATTCTTTTTTCTTTGGATCTGCTATACTTCGTAGAATGAAAACTCCACCATGAGCTCTTTTACCTTTTTAGGTATTCTATCATTGATTTTTCTTAGGTTTCAAATGTTCCTTCAATTTGGAGTGCTATGAGTTATGAGTTAGTGTAAACATTTAGCCTCTCAATGTTCAAGGGTTTTACCGCTTTCAATCCTATGATCATTGCTTTATATTCAGTCTAGTTATTAGTGACCTTAAAGGCCAACTTTAATGTGAACTCAAGCTCAACTGACTTGAGTCCTTTAACAAAACGTTTAGCTCCTCTAAACTAGGATGTGGCCGATTCATCCATATGTATCATCTAAATTTCCTTGCTAGGTTCAGGTTCTAGTTTTACCATCTCGTCCATGAAGTCTATTAGAACCTGTACCTTAATGGGGCTCCTACTTTGATATTCGATGTTGAACTCCCCCAATTCTACTGCCTGTTTAACTAATCTCCTCAAAATATCTGGCTTGGCTAGAAACTATTTTAACAAATGATTAGTCAATATAATAATTTTATAGGATTAGAAATAGAGCTTATTTTTTGACTTCCAAATATCTACTTTCAACTTCATGTAACATTTTGCTCACATAGTACATTGGCTTTGAACTAAATTCTCCTCTCAAATCAACATTGAGCTCATTACATATCCTGAGGTTGCTAAATACAAGTACCGGGGCTCCTCAAAATAGGTTTGACCAACAAGGGCGATGAAGCCAAATATTCTTTAAGGTCTCTGAATGCTTTCTCATATTTCTAATCCTACTAGAAATTCTTCATGTTCCTTAAAATTTTAAAAAAAGGCAAGCTCTTATCCACCAACCTCGAAATGAACCACTTTAAAGACATAATTCTTCAAGTCAATATTTGAATGTTATTCACTGATTTAGGTGAGCTTATGCTAGTTATTACTTTGATCTTTTTAGGATTAGCTTCTATCCTATGTTCACTGACCAAATCCTAGGAACTTTTCTTCTTTGACCCCAAAGGTACACTTTGTTGGGTTAAGCTTCATCTTATAATTCCTCATTATAGTGAAGGCCTCTTCCAAATGTGCCAAGTGATCGAGTCCATTCAAGCTTTTGACTAACATGTCATCTACATATACTTTCATGTTTCCCTAATCAGGTCCTTAAACATTTTGTTTACTAACCTTTGATAAGTCACTCTAGCTTTCTTCAACCCAAAGGTAATGACATTGTAGCTGAATATTCCTCTTTCAATAACAAAAGTTATTTTATCTCTATCTTTTTTAGCCTTGAAAATTCAGTGATACCCTTAGAAAGCATCTATCATGCTAAAAAGAGCATATACCGCGGTTGAGTCTATTAGCACAGTAATTTGAGGTAAGTGGTATGGGTCCTTTGTGCAAGCTTTGTTTAGGTCTAAGTAGTCTACGCACATTCTCCACGTTCTCTCTGTCTTTTGTACAACCACCATATTTGATAGCCATTTTGTGAACTAAATCTCAACCACATATCCCACTTCTACAAGCTTGTTCACTTATTCTTTTATGATCTAATTTTTCATCACTCCATTTGCTAGGCGGGTCTTATTTAGGGATCTATATTCAATCTGTGCACTATTACTTCAGGGTTTATCCCTTCAAAATTTGAAGGCTTCTATGCAAAGACATCGTCATTTTTTCTCAAAACTTTGATGGTCAAGAGTTCCAATTCCAGGGTCATTTAAGTCCAAATCCTTGTGATCTTACTTCAGTCCCCTAGCACTTACTCGATCTCTTTGAACCTACCAGCTGGTTATATTCTAAATTCATCCATTCGCTTTTTCTTGTTCTCTTCTTGAGGTTTCATATTCGCAATGTCTTTGATAGAGGTCATGAACGCATTTTTCCCCTTCAACCCCAAGCTCTCTCTTTCATTGGGAACATTTTTTTCAGGTGAAAAGTTAAAACTACTGCTTGGAATCAATTTAATTCGAGTCTCCTCAAGAACACATTATACGCAAATGGGGCATCAACTACTTAGAACTTAAACATGAGGGTTTTTGGGTAAGGTTTTATTCCTATGGAGATTGAGAGATTTATAGCCTCTATAGGAGTGACCTTGGCACTTCCAAATCCTATTAAGGATGTATAAACTGGCGTGATCCTTATAAGCATGAGCTCAATCTTTTTAAAACTTCTAAGAATATTATGTCCATAGAACGTTCATTATCTACCAAGACTTTGTGCACTAAAAAGTTGGCTATGTCCATTGTGATGACCATCGTGTCATTTTGTGGGCCAACCAACCCTTGAGAATCTCTATCATCAAAAGTGATTGCAGATTGGTTAGCAATAGTCAACACTGGATTTATTTTTTCTGCTTTACTTGGTTCTTGATAGACCTAATGTGCTTTTTCCCCACGCTATGGGAGTCTCTTGAGGTTGGACCCCCCGCAATCACATATATATGACCCTTTTCCATGGCAAATTATCTTCCATAGGGCAACCTCCTTGCCCTTCTTCTCCCTAGTAGGTGACCTACTCTAGGACTTGGATCAGTTTCTTTTTTTTCCATGCTCTCTCTTGGATGGGCGCTCACCTTTTATGTTGGAACAGTACCCCATAAGCCAATTAGATTAGCCTTGTAAATTATTTTATTGTAAGATAATTTTAATTGAATGCTATTCATTATATGGTCAACTTTATCTTATACTCTTTATTTACTTCACTTATATTTAGATGAAGCCTATAGATCACATAAGACTACGTAACTTGGTCACACATTGGGTGGTGATCATAGAATAAGTCCTACATGATTGTGATCTTAAATCTTTCAAGTCACAGTATATTATGAGACAAGGCATCTAAGATTCGAATAGACTTGCACTAACGATGCATAAATCCAAGGGTTGGATGTTGCTCCATTCCATAAGCAATCCCATATGAGATATGGATGCATATTGGTAGGTGCTTGTTAGAGAATAAGGCACTGAAGAGTCGCTTGGAGAATCTACTAGATAGCCGAAGTGGCAAGTTGGTGGCAAGTTGGTAGTGGCAAGCTCTCCTGCTTATGCTAGTGTATATTATTAGTCTTTTGACCTGAGGGTCCATGGTAACCTTGTGTTTGGCCCTTATACGTTGACTCATCCTTAGTCACTTAGCAGGCCACTCGGGTATAGATTGGGCATTAGCTGCTGGATATGGAGGTTTGTGAGATCTAAGATGAAATTTGACTCTTCGTCTTTGTGAAGGGTGAGTGCATCTACTATGTGTTCAATAATAATCGATTCCCAAAAATTCTTGTGCAAAGTGATGTTACAATTTGAGAAGGTGTTTCCAAAGCTAAGGTCACAAAAGAAAATTGAACATTAAGAGTAGAAGCATAGTATTGAGGCTATTAGGGAGTTAAAAAATATCTTGCCCTAGGCCTCTTTCAGGAGATAGGAGACGGAAGGGACCATATTTTCATGGCATGGGTAATGCTAGAATAGTTCTTCAAGAACATTCATTTCAGCTAATTAGTTGGGGTCCATGGCATGAGGTTGGACATCGACCATGGAGATTGGGTATTTTTCAATTAATGAGATTAATTGAATTGAGTTACTTAGTTTAAAGGAGTTTAAACTAACGTGAATATTTGATATTCCAAAAGTCACTAGGAATTGTGAGCCCATATCCAATGAATGGTAGAACCTAATGGGTCACACACAAAAGCCAATAACATGGTCTATTGAAAGAAGGAGAATTTTCTAAGAGTTAGAAAATTCATGATCGATTTTTGGAGAAGGCAAAATTGTAGTCATTTTGACTTGATCAATTTAAATGTTAAATTGATCAAATTAATTTAAGAGTTAAATTAAGATCAATTAATGCAAGGTTGATTGATTGATGTCACATGACTATCAATTGATCAAAATTAATTTAAGGGTCTTAAATTAATTTTGACTAGCTTAAATAGTTAAGCATTTTGACTTGAGAGTTAAGTTAAATTATTATCAATTAAATTAAAGTGTTTAATTTAATTAAGTTGGAGAGTTAATTTTTGGAGAGAATAATTAAATGAAGGGTTCATTTAACATGAATTGGAATTTAACTGTAAGACATTTAATAAGATGAAATATGTGCTTCAATAAATATTCTTATTCACTAATCACAAGTTAGTAGCCACCTTGGGAAGGACGCTTGGCATCACAGCCATGAGGATGGTGTGTGACCACTCCTATATATAGATATAGGAGAGTGGCCGGCCATTGTGAATGAGGTGTGCATGCTTAGTGTGATTTTCTTCCAATAGTATTGTGTAGTGGGAATCTAATTTTGTTAACTTCCCATTATTCTCTCCAACTCTCTCCACTTTCAACCTCCATATTCCTAGCCTTTCTTCCCTCATTCCATGCAGATATTCCAACCATTATTTGTAGAGTAGGCCATAGATTTGGTGTGTGGACTTTTACATTAGAGGCAATGTATTTTGGTTGTTCTTGCTCTTGATTGGCGTAGTTTTTGGCAGCTGGTTTTTGCTTGTTCTGGGAATACCTTTGGAGTTCTGATTCGGCTGAATTTTTGACTGTAGAATCCTCAAAGGATTTAGATATTACAATAAAAATTTCACTCAGAAAGGAGGAGTCTAACTTGGAGAAAACTGGTGGTGAATCTGCTACGCCAGTGAGAAGCTTCTTCAACAGTTGAAGAGAGTTTTTCTTGCTCGTTGAATTTTCTGTTATCACCAAGGTATTTTCCTCTTCTGAATTTGAATCCTATGCATGTATTTATCCTTGTGGTGTTGTGTGGGCTAGTTTATTCAATTTTTTTAAAAATATTTGGATCCTAGCGTCGCACATACCTTCACTTTGGACTTGAATTCCTTTTCCGTATAAATTCTTTCAAGTAACCCTGTCTAATGAGCCTCTCCACCTCATATTTAAGCTAAATGCAATCCTTAGTGTCATGAATTTGATCTTTGTGGAAGCAGAGTACTTATTCGAATTCCACCTTGCTGGCGTATCCCGCATCTTTCGTGGCCACTGCAATATATTTGACGCCTCGATGACCATGAGCACATGGGATTTTGTAGTATTGAGTGGGGCATAATGGTTGCATTTTTGGGGTGAAGAGTGATGGTGATCTTTTTTAGATCTGGATTTGCGAGGTCCTTGATTTTTTTTAGATCTTTAGGGAGTATTTTTGGACCACTCATGGTCCTTCATGGCATTGTTCTCTTTCTTATGAATGTAATGTTGAGCTACCTCCATCATCTGCTCTATATCCTCTGGGGGTGCCTTAGCAGCAGCCAAAGCTAGGGGTCATTTCTTGAGGCCATGGATGAGAATGCTTGTGATCATGTTAATGCATCGGTCTTGCACCTCTAACATCTCATTGTTGAACCTATTCATGAAACCCTTCAGGGTCTCATCCTTCGTTTTTCATATAGTAAATAGATAAGTTGCAAACCTCTTGGACTTTCTCTTGCTAGCAAATTAGTATAAAAAATTTCTTATGAGCTGGTCATATGACACTAATATTCACGGGACCTATCCCATAAACTATTATGCGCTTTTCCATGAAGCATCATCATAAAGATTTGGAATTCCTAGCATTCGATTGCCCATACAAGTTCATGATATTTTCAAAAGCCATAACATGTTCCTGTAGGTTCTTGGTCTCTTCATATTTTAGTAGATCTGGGAGCTTAAAATGGAGGCTACTAACTCCGTCAATATTTTAGAAAAAAATGGTGAATTTTATTTTATTTTTTTCTGCAATGTTGAGGTCCCTTTCTTCTTGAGTTAATCTATCTTCCTGCTTAATTGCTCAACTTGGTCACTGATCTCATTGATTTTCTCTTTGTAGAGTGAAGGTTAGGGTCTTTTGAGCATGAGGTCATCCCAGTTCAATGTCAATGGCTCCAACCTTGATCCTTCTTCCATTCAGTAAACATTTGGTGGGTAACTTAGCCTTTTTGCTACCTTTCGTCTCACCTCATTAGAATCCACCATTTCCTCAACCTTTGAAATCCTAAAACTATGCACCCTTTGGCTAGTGAATGACCTGACCTGCTTTTCTAAACTAATGGTCAATTTACCAGCATGGGGGGCCGTCTAGATGGGTGTCATTGCCACTAACCAGTTTTTATGTTCATGTTCACCCAAAATCTCTAACTTATTTTGAAAACTAGCTAGTCTAGATGACTCGTATTGAGCTACACTATCTGAGTTCCATTGTAGTCCTGGGTCATGGTCCTTTACCCCATTTCATGAATATTTTGAGGTATAGCAATAAAGGTGGTGTGGGTGAGATAGATGAAATGGGTGGTGATGCGGATATAGTTGATATAGGGATAGGAGTATCTATGGTTCGCCTTGGAGTTCTATCCATCACTAACTGCTTACCTTACAATCGTTGAATCAAGTCTGATCTCTCACAAATAGCTCCAACTAATATAGCTTGCGGTCTTGGGTCTCGACTTCAACCTAGATTTTTGAAATTGGCCCTACCTTTGACCTAGACCTTGACCTGAATCTGCATAAGTAATTATTTAGGACCTCTAACTTGACCAAAAGAGCACACATTAGGCTAGCTAAGATTGCCCTCAACTAAGGCCTTCGAATGCTTAAGTTAGTGAATAGCTGGGGTGATCAAAAGAGTTCAAGATAAGAGAGGAAATTAATTGAGAGTGAATGATGACAACATGACTTGGAATTGTGTGATTCCCTTCTTTTTATAGATGATGAACTGTCCTTGCCTGTATAGATCGAGGTGACACATCACTATGCATCATATCCTTTCTTGATCAACAGTCTGTTGCCCTAGTTATAACCTGAACTACCAAGTTCATAGTTACGAACCGACCTGAATAAAAGACGCGGATTTTGTCATGTTTAAGCCATTTTAGCTAATATATGGGGGAAAATGGGTCCTTCCTAATGTTTTGATTAATTATCTCCATCACACGATATATAAAACATGTTATTTTAATTTACAAATAATGAGTAATCTCCATAAATAAAAGTAAATATATGTTTTTATGTTGACAAATAGTTGACATTTTAAATTTTCAAGTATTATAAAGGATATTGCTATGTGATGTTGGGCGGAAGTGGGTTAAGGTCCTTCTGGTAGACAAAGACATGTCGGTTCATTTTTTCTGAGATGCATGTATAAAATATTTTAGCTCTCGAAGGTTTTTGAAGTTTCGCAATTCTTAATTTGTGAATGATTTCTTATGTCAAGTTCTCTTTCGTACTTAATATTTACAATATTTTCTTTATAGCTTAAGTGCATTAGGATTTTGTTCCTTTTCTTCATAGGCTTAATGATTCTTGGAATCTTTGGCCATTTTATTTAATTAATTAACTTAGTTCATTGAGGTTTTTTTAGTTCTTTCACTAATTTGTCCTTATAGTTTTAATTATCCACATCATTAAGTCCCCCAATTTTTAATTTAAAGATCTTATTTTTATATTTAAAATGTAACAAAAAACCCAATTTTAATATTTATCTTATCTTAATTCATAAAAGTAAGATTATTAGCTTGATTAACCTTTACTGGCCAAATTAAATTAAGTGTGCAATTGTGTTTGTTAAAAGACTTAGTGAAATTTATTGTTGCATTCACCTAAGGATTTGTATGAATTTCATGCCTCAAATGTCTAAAGGCTTAAAAATGTTTTGTAATGTAGTCATATAGGGGTGTAAACAAATTTTTAGTGTCACTGTAAGAAGTAAAAAATTGGAGATATGATCCAAATCATATTATTGACAAAATTAAGTTAGACTTTGCTAGTTGGATATATATATATATATATATATATGAAAGAGAGAATCCCCATTGGTCGACTTGAGGGCGGTTGACAAGCATTATACAGGGATGTTAGCTAGCACCTTGTAGGGATGTTTACTGGGTGCAAGTCTTGTTCTTTATGTTTAAGTAAGGAGCTATGTCAAATGTGGTTGGACTCTTGTTTCCTTGACGAATGCAACCCTTAGTCTTTTCCATGGTAGGAATTCATAGGAGTGTTAGGAATTCATGTAATGTTATGGGGAAACTTAGAAAAATTTCTTTAGAATGAAAGCCTTAAAGGGAGTTAGGGATATTTGTCTAAGGTTCGCATTGTCACTCCCTAAATTGGAGACATAAAATGATAGTACTTCTAAACTTAAAGGATTCAAAAATGCTAAGCACATAAATCATAACACACCAAAAAGCCATAAGATGCTACAACAAAACTTCGAAAGGATTGTCATAGTGCAAGATAATTCAAATTCTCAAACTTCAAAATCAAACTCTATGTTTAGGAATTAATCTTAATTATTACAATCCTTAGAAAATTATCTTCACCCATAAATAGAACTTCTAAGTAATAACTCGACTTTAACTGAAATTAAAGAACATCTTAATAGCTTATCAATAGTCCCAAAATAGATTGTCTTCATCATCCTGAATTAAGTTCTCTGCAAGAAGGGTTAATCAATAAAGTATGAATCACATTTCGCCTAATTGTTTTCACCTTCTACTAGATTTGAGCATGTATAAATTTCACAAAAATTAAAATTGCTAAAGAAATGAATTTTTATTTTTGTTCCTTAAAACAAAAATCATTAGATACAAAATCAAATATCTTCTTTAAAGAATATTTTCAGAATATGCTATTTGAATAATTTGGAACAAAAATTACACAAATGTTCCTAAGCGTTCAATTTATCATTTAACTATCCTTATAAACTTTTGGGACTCTAATGAGTTAACTTAGACAACATCATTAAATGGCTTTAGACCCTACTATTATTATCTATAAGAGGACCTTAACTACATCTTTGTTAAGTAGCATTGAATACTCCTATTATTACTTGTAGAAAGGTTTTAACTGCAATGCCATTAAGTGGCTTTAGATATTGCTATTATTGCTCATGGAAAGATGTTAACTACAATGACATTAAGTGGCTTAAGAGATATTTTACTACTATAGCCCTATAGCATGGTTGCGAAACTTGTCCTACTAATAGCTTCTCAACAATTTAGAGCATAGAACCTTTTTGTTACTTTATTTCAATAGAGAATATAGAATACTATGAGATTTAAAAAAATTTTGTTTTGACATGCCTAAAGATATTAAATTTCATGTGGGATTCAGAAAATTTTATTTGACCAAATCCTTTTATACTTGCAAAAATCTTATGAATAATTAACATATTCATAGATGGAATAATTTTTGTAATATGTAAATAATTAAGGTTAAAACTCAAATCTACAGTATGAAAATTCTCTATTTTTTTTAAAGAAATCATTCATGCAAGAAAAATATTTTCAATAGAAAGAGAAGAGAAATTCACTTGCTCGTCTCAGATATTTCTTTTGCTTAATTTTCTTATTGGTTTGGGTTACATAAATCCTATATTCAAATAAATCATACATGATTCAAAATCTTAAACATCTAAACAAATCAAAATATAATCTAGTACATTTGGTTAAAAGTCCTAGTACTACCCTATTAATTGATTGATCCTAAGGTTTTTTACCTCCTTATTGCAATCTTTCATTTGCTTAATCTATAAATTAATCCATAATACTTAAATTCAATAGAAAAAAAAAATAAAGACAAATTAGGATCCTAAATATACTTAAATGAATTTGAAATTACTGAAGGTTCGAGTACCACCCCAGTAATGTGAATTAATTGGTCCTTGGACTCTTTACCATTCCCTTTGAAATTTCTTCTCACACATGATGATTTTGTAGAGAAACTTAATATACGTATGTAGAATTTTGATTTTTTTTGGGAAGAATTCCAGCATGGAAAGATGAGGACCCAAGAAAAAGTATTCTAGGATTTTGTATCACCTATTTATATAGGGTTTTAGTGAACTAATATGAATAGATACCTTGTAGAGGTCAAGAAATTGCAGCGCCCCTAAAAGAGAGGTGCATGCTCCCTATCGTGGTGCTACTCAATCTATATCAATTTTTTTTTGAATAAGATATACCTTTCAAATTTAGAACATTTAATTTAAACAACCAACTTTTATTAGCAATCAACTTGTAATTGGAACATCAAAGATTACACATAATATTACCAAACTACTTCCAATCTTATCTACATCATCATTTAGCAGTTACAATAAAACAAAATAACATAAACATCAATATTTGCAAATCATGTTCATCCTCGCGACATCGTGAGCTACATTTATTACTATAAAACCTATAAGCTTTAATTGCATCATAATTCTAGGCTTCACATCCTATACATTTATATGCCTTTGCAATTCCATGTACCTTGTATGAAACATCATTTAGCTCCCACTATGACTTGCTAATATTTTGGGATAAAGAATAGGAAAAATAATGCAGAAACCTATAAGTTCGAAAGACTTAGTAAGTTGTTGTACTGTTGAATGATTTAATTGTATTCTCATGTTGATCATGAGGTGAAATGGAAATAATTTATTTTTCAATAGAAATGAATTTCTTTCAGATCTTAAATATTTCATTTCAACATTGTCCCATAGCAGTATTAAAGCCTCACAAATTTCAATACCCTTTTTGAAGAAGTTATAAGCTTTAAGAAAGATAAAATGATCGACATGGTTTTCAAACAAACAATCAACTTTTATGAAATGCTCAAGTTCCAAAACATAAATATCAAATGTGTCTACCAATGTTGCACAAGGCTATTGGTGTCTTCAGTCTTATCACTCCACTTTTGAAAAAACTAAAATCTTTATCCCTCCAAATTTTTAGTGACTAGCTCAAACAGTTGGTTGATATGGCATGACTGGTTCTATGCTTGTTTGATACTCACAGTGCTAACATTCAACTATTATGAGGTTGAACTCTCCTATGGGAGGTATTAGTCAAAAATCTTTAACCAACAATCTAATTCCACCTAGTTGGACTTCCAAGCCTGCTCTGGGCTTATATCGAATCCTCCTAGGGCATCCCTCAAGGATGTTTTAATAAAATAATTCCAATAGTATTTTTAATTAAAATATCACTTCGCTATGATAATTGAACAATTAGTTAGTCAGTATTAGATTCATTCTGATGTTAGTATTTAGCTTTCAACATAATAATCATGGTAGCAAGAGAAAAGTAAAATTCAAAGTTTCTTTTGAATTTTGTAATACAAATGTCAATTTTAGATAAACCATGTAAATTATAATTAGAATCATAAATGAGAATTAGTATAACATTTGGGAATGTGTGGGTAGGTTTTAAATATAGGTGAATATATTTATCATAATTAAAATCTCATGGAATCTTGCTTCAAGGATCATGCAATGAAGTTATAGATACAACATATATGTTCTTCTCCCAACAAGAAACTCCCATATTAGTAAGTATAAAACTTACCTAATGGATGTGAAAGGACTTCCCTATTTGTTTAGGTGGCTTGCATTATTGTTTCCTAATCAACCCAAGAATTTACCATAAGATGACTTGAATCAATATTATATTAACTCTTTAAATGAAAAGTGACATTCTTAATTTCACAAGTGCTAGGCAGATCACTAGTACCACTATCTCTTGCTTGTAATGTTAACAGGATCTCATAACATTTAATCTTTTTTTGTTTAAGCCCATTTAATCCTATTCTAGTGTATATCTTGATTATCCTAAACTTTTCAATATTATTCTACTTGCACTCCTAATTTTGCATTGACTTTATCTCCTAAATATTAACTCTAATTTGCTATCATTTTATCTACTAAATGTCATTAATGGGTCCAATATCTAATATATTGGTTAATTTTATGTGTAGTGTATTACAATAAAGATCCAATTACATGTAATGGTAACATAAAGCATCGCTATAATTTAAGTCTTATTCGAGTTAATTTCTTCAACTAGCAAAACATGATTTTATATAATTGATTTTTATTCCAATTCTACAATTTTATCTTTCTAATTTATGTCAATTTTATTTGCTAGGTTCCAATTAGATCTTCACTAATTTAAGGTCAAAACATTGAATTATTGTTAAAATTTTGATCAATCATAATTTTATTTGAATTTAATTTATATTTTAGTTGTTAATTAATTCCCAATCAAATCAAATTAAGAAATTAATCAAATTAATGAATCAATAATAAAAAATACCAAATTGGACGAACCAAATTGTGTGGCTCAATGTGTCTGTGAAAGCCATTCTGTTAATTTCAGCTTTTGCCACTACCTCGCTAACCAATTTCAAGCAAAACAACTACAGCACCATCTAATTTCATTGCACACCACCACCTTCAACTCTTCTCCTTCAGTTGTTAAATCATGAAATTGAAGCTACCAATGTACTCTACTCATCGAGCCAGTTATAATGAACTTATTAATTTTAGGTTTTGGCTGCTAAAACCATGGGACCTGCCTCCTCTGTTGTAGGCCTCCATTTGACCATCAATTTCTATCGTTCAACATGGTGGTTGGTGTGAATTTGGTGTCATGTTCATTAGATTGACAAAATGGTGATGGTGTCTTTGGTTTGGTGTTTTCTAGTCAAAGATAATAGGTGGTGCGAAGAGGGTTAGCTGGGTTGTAAGTAGAGAATTAGAATAATTGTTGGGGGCTCCTTTTATATTTTCTAAGTTTTCTAAATCTGAAACTAGCCCCCATATCTTTTCCACCACTTTCAATTTAGTCCTCTAGCATTTGAGTGCCTACATTTGACCCTGATCTTTCAATTTGCTCCACCAGCTTTTCTTATTCCCATGTTGGCCCGCCCAACGTTTTTAGTTTTTTGCAATAGAGTCCAATTTTATTAAAATTTTTCAGTCCTCCCAATTTTCTAATATCATACTAAGACCCTAATTAATTTAAGTATCATTTAAAAGCCCATTTCATTTTTATTGTTTTCCCATTAGATCCAAATTTTAGAATTCAATCCAAATTCCTTTTTTGCTTTTCTCTTTTTTCTTTTTGTATTTAACTATTTAAAATCTAATTAAGTTAATTTTCAATATTTTCTAAATTCCATTCTAAAAGTTGGAGTGTTACAAAAACAATCTAAATAGAGTTTTAAAGTGATGAAACGACCTTCAAAAGTATCCACCTCTCCATAAACCAAAAATTACATAAAAAAATATTTTTTCATCGTCTTTAATTTGATAATCATGAACCTAAACCCAACATAAATGTTATTATGATTTATGAACTTATTCTATCTTGGTTGTGGGCTTGAGAATAACTTAAAATAAACTAAATAAATTGAGCTAGCTAATGCAGCTAAGCCACTAATTAACTTAAACTAAGAAATGAACCATAAATTAATATATTCCTTCAATCTATTTATAATTGAACGTTTAAATAGTCACTAACCTCAATCTTTATATTTTTGAGTACATTTGTTTGCATATTTTTCAACATTTATATCATGTACATTTATTTACGTATTTTTTTAATAAGAATTTATGAAACAATATTTTTTATAGGCATAATACTTGGTGCGTTGGAAGAGAGTCGTATTAAAAAAGTTTTCTTATGATTAAGAACCGCATTAAATTCTTCATACAATTTGTATTTATAAAAGAAAATTTTGATATATTTATATGTTTGTAAATAAAATCAAATATTAAAAATTATCTTTGAGTTTATAATAATTAATTTACATAATATGTAAAATATATTATTTTAATTTAAAAATAACAAAAACACCATTATAAAATTAAATAATTCTTCAGTTAATTAGGATAGAATATCTAATGTTACTTTCAATTAATATTATTTTGCAAGGAAATAGCTTTTACAAAGCCAATCTTATTGGCTTCTAGGGCACTATTCCAACAATCTTTCACTTGCCATAAAGCTAATGCCCCATGGCCTTAAGATCCATCTTCACAAGATGTCCTTCAAAGACCTTTTGCGTTAGGAATTTTGTTAGTAGATCTGCTATGTTTTCTTCCAAGGAAACTCTTTTCACTCAAATATCGTCTCTATCAATGATCTCGCAAGTCAAATAATATCACCTCAATATATGCTTGGATAGTTGATGAGATCTTGGCTCTTTAACTTATGTTACCATCCTATTGTTGTCGCAAAAGACAACTACTAGTTTAGCAATGCTAGGCACTTTATTCAACTCTTGAATGACGTTTTTCAGCTAAACACCTTTCTTTGTAGCTTTCAAAGTTGCAATATATTCTACTTTGGTGGTAGAGTTGGCCGTGGTGTCTTGTTTGGAACTTTTCCAACTCACCGCACTGCTATTGAGGTAAAATATAAATCTAGAAGTGGGTTAGAGGACATCTACATTAGATTGGAAACTAGAATCCTAAAACCACTTAAGTTTCAATTCTCCATTGTCATATACTAAAAATAAGTCCTTAGTTGTTCTCAAGTACTAGAGGATTGTTTTAATAACCAACCAGTAACTCTTATCGGGATTAGATTGGAACCTATTCATAATGCTTAGTGAGCATGCCATATCTGGTCTTGTATATTGAACTACATGTGTTATGCTTCCAATGATGGATGCATAAGGTATGTGAGACATTCTTCGTTTCTCTTTTTCAGTCTTAGGGACCATAGACTTTGAGAGATTAATGCCATGTCGTATGGGAAGGAATCCGCTCTTAGATTCTTCCATAATAAACCTCTTTATTATCTTGTTAATGCATAAGGTTTGGGAAAGCCCTAGCATCCTCTTCGATCTATTTCTATAGATACGTATTCCTAATATGAAAGATGCTTATCCCAAATCATTCATAGAGAATTGTCTAGATAACAATGCTTTAGTGCACTCTAACATTTCTATCTCATTCCTAATAAGAAGGATGTTATCAAAATAAAACATAATAAACTGTTTTGAACTCCTTTTAGCCTTCTTGTACACATATGATTTATACACATTTTTTACAAAGCCTAATGTTTTAACCATTTTGTGAAAACGTATGTTCCAACTTCAGGATCCTTGTTTGAGTCTATAAATAGATCTTTGTGGTTAGCAAACCTTTTGCTCACTCTCTGTAGATGTAGAACCTTATGGTTGCTCCATGTAGATTTTTTTTTCAATGTCGCCATTTAGGAAAGCAGTTTTTACTTCCATTTGCCATATCTCATAATCATAATATATAGCTATGGAGAGTTGAATCCAAATGACTTAGGCATAGCGATCAATGAAAAGGTTTTTCCAAAATCAATACTGGGTCTTTAAGTGTAATCTTTTGCCACTAGTCAAACCTTAAAAGTTAGCACTTCTTCATCTACCCCAAGCTTTCGCTTATAGATCTATTTTCAACAATTAGGAATTATTCCCTTTGGTGGATCTACCAAAGTTCTTACTTTTTGTCTGTTCATGGAGTCCATTTCAGATCTCATAGCTTCAAGCTAATATCTTGAATTGATATATGATATAGCTTCCTTAAAGGTCTTTAGATCGTTATCCAATTGTTCTGTCTCATGAAAGAATCTGAACATTTTGGGTAGCTTCTTGGTTCGATCCGACCTTCTCAAAGGTTGTGTACAAGGCTCTTGCAATTCATTTGTTTCCACAGTTTGTGGGATTTCTTGATCGTCTTGAACTTCATCAAGTTGAACGACAATGCCTTCTTTATCTAATAGAAATTTCTTTTCCAAAAACATGGGCGTTCATTGAAACAAACACTTTTTGTTCCAAGGGATCATAGTAGTAATAACCTATAGACTCACTTAGGTATCCCATAAACTTGCAAAAGATGAATCTACTATCCAACTTATCTCCCACTATCTATCTCATGTAGGTGGGAGATCACCAAACCTTTAGATAATGGTAAAAGGGTGCTTTACCACACCATATCACATATGGTGTTTTAGGTACTGACTTTGAAGGTACCATGTTTAGTAACTTCACTATCGTATTCAAGGCGTATCCCCAAAAGGATATGGGCATATCAAAAGAACTTATCATGGAATGTTCCATGTGCAATAAGGTATGATTTCTCCTCTTGGCTACTCCAGAATGTCAGAGTGTGCATGGTGGAGTCCATTGAGAGAGAATCCCATTCTTCTTAAGATAATCCAAGAATTCAGTACTTAAGTATTCTCTCTCTTAATTTGATCAATATACTTCATAAGATAGACATGTCCATACTGACTATAATCATTGGTCAAGGTAATGAAGTATGAATAGCCATCTCTCCTACTAACTCTTAGTAGTCACAAATGTTCGTATAGATCAAATCCAAAGGCTTTGTGGAGTGCTCCATTTATCCTACACAGGGAGACTTGGTTAGTTTTCCTTTCAAACAAGATTTGCAAGTAGAAAAGTCCTCAATGCCACTAACTTTTAGTACTTTGAGAACTTCTCACTTGCTTATCCTATTTTTAGTGATATACCCAAGTCTTGTATCCTATAACATGGCATCTTCTTGGATATGTAGCTTTCTTTTATTTATTTGAACATACATTAGAGGAGTTGGAGAATCAAGTATGTATAATCTATTAACTAATGTACTTTGAGCAATTAAAGAACTATTCTTTAATGCTTTTAACTTTCCATTTGCTACTGAAAAATCAAATCCTTTATTATCTAAAATAGGAATTGAAATAATGTTCTTAATGAGGTTGGGAACATTGTAAACTAGATGAAGGACAATACAAGAATTCCTAAGTCTAACTTGATTACACTTTGGATCTTGGCCGCAACTCCTACTACATTTCCAAGGTAAAAGATCAAATCCCTTTCATGAAGACTCTTTCTTCTTTCCATCCCCTATAATGAATTACAGAGGTGAGAACCATATGAGGTATCAAATACCAATGAGGAATAATTGGTCATTAACTGTATCTCAAAGAAATACATACCTTCCTCAAGGGTTGCAATGTAAGCTTTATAGTTTCTCTTCCAATGTCCCTTTTCACCACATTGGAAATAATTTGCATTAGTTTTAGCATTTTTCTTGACCATCTAGGAACCTTTCTCAAGTTGCTTCCCGTTCGAAGAAGAACTCTTCTTTCTTTTACCTCATTTTCTATAACCCCTAAGAACTATCGACTTGGAGGAAGATTCTAACATAAGAGGTTTTTCCTTTCTTATTGTTACCTCAGCAATCACAAGCATGTTCACCAATTCATTGATTGTCACTATTAGCTTGGACATATTAAAGTTCACAATGAATAGGTTGAACAAAGGTGGAAACAACTGAAGGATTAAATCCACGTAAAGCTTATTATCCATGATCACATCAAGTTGTCCAAGCTTTTCGATGAGTCTCATCTTCTTAAGCCCATGATTGTGAACATATGCCCCTTCACTCATCTTTACCCTAAAGAGCTCCTCAGACAAAGTGAACCTTTCATGCCTAGTTTGAACACCATATAACTCTTGTAGGTGCATGTAGATCTCATAAGCATATTTTATGTGCTTATGAGTCTTTTGGAGCTCATTAGTCATGGATGCCAACATGAGGTATCTAACTTGCATAAATATGGTGATCTAGATTAATCCATCACATGAATCAATCAACTAAGGAAAATCCAAATCTAAGCATGATTTAGGCTCCGACACCACTTGAAAGTAAGTAAGGCACTAGGATCCAATTATCAAAACTTCAAAAGCATGAAATTAAGTAGTTCTTACAAGCATACCAAGGATCAAATCATTATAGGGATTCATATTTGGTGAGAGCATTACCTTGAAAAGAAAAATCCAAGGAGAGACTTGTGAACTCTTCATAATTCTAGAAAATATCTCCAACTGGCGCAGCTGGAAGAGTGCAAAAATATCTTAACCAAAATTGCTCCAAAAATTCCAAAAGGTTCTAGGATATTCTTAAAAGCTTGAAGAAATCTCTGTGAAAATTTTGGAACAAAAATCTTTCTAGAACTCTTTGTAGAAATTCGCCAAATTAGACTCTATGCAGGTGGATCTCCAAATCAAGTAAACTCTCTTGTTTGCCTCTATTGTTATAATCCACACACCAATTAGATTTTATAAAATCTCTAATATATAAACTAGAATAAGAAAAGAGATTTACAATAGTAGAGGCTGATTTTGGGTAGGAAAGAAGAAGAAGAATACAACAAATCTTTCAACACATGAATGCAATGCTTGTAAGCAATTTTTGGAGGGAAATTGCAAAGAATCTAATTCTTCTGGTGTGATATTGTGATGGATGATCCTCTCTCTATATCTGTATACACATGCTAAATGGTGTGATGCCAAAGCGGCGCCACATATTCCATGAGGAAGGGCAGCCAAGATGGCAAATTAAATTCAAATCTCATTTGAATTTCATGAGCATTTTAATTACATTTGAAATCTAATTCTAAATTAATTAAGATGCTAATTCAAATGAACTCTTTATTTTAATTTTCTCTTCAAAATTCATTCTTCCCATTAATTAAATTAAACTCATTAATTTAATTAATTATCCTTTGACTTAACTCTTTAAGTCAAATTAGCTTAACATTTTAACCTTAATTTGTTAACTTAACTCTTTAAGTTAACTTGACCAATTGATGGTCATGTTGGAACTAAATAATTAACTCCTAAATTATTGATATAATTTGACTCCTTAAATTAGTTGACTAATTTAACACTTAAATTAATTAAGATAACAATGACATTCAAAATTGGCACCATAAAATTGGTCGATTAGGAGTTGATTTTCTAACACTTAGAAAATTTTCTCCATCAATTAGGAAGGTAATTAGATTTTGTGTATGACCTAATAGATTCTACCATTCATTAGGCATCGGCTCACAACTCGTAACTTTTGAATATCTTATATTCATTTTAGTTTAAAACTCATTTTAAACTAATCGATTCAATTCAATTAATCTCATTAATTGAAGAGTACCCAATCTCCATGATCAATGTCTAACCTCAAGCCCATGGAACCCAATTAATGCATATAATGTAAATACAGTCCTTTCATCTCCTATCACCCGAAAGAGGCCTAGAGCAAGATATTTCTCGACTCCCTAATAGCCTTGGTATTATATCTCTATTCCCAATGTCCGATCTCATTGTGTGATCTCACATTTGGAATACTCCTTTTCCAAATTGACATACCGCCTTGCGCTAGGATTTCTTGAAATTGATCATTATAGAATACATAAATGATGGATTCGCCTTTCACAACAGTGAGGAGTCAGATTCCATCTTGGATCTCACATACCTCTATGCCAAGTATCTCATATATAAACTCAACACATAAGACCCACTAGGTCATTAATGAAGAGTCAAAGCATGAGGACTGAACATAAGGTTACTATGGATCCTCAAGTTAGAGGACTAATAATATGCACTAACATAAGCAGAAGAACTAGCAACAACCAACTTGCTATCTAGTGGATTCTTCAATGGGTCTTCAGTACTTTGCTCTCTAACAAGTAGCTATTAGCACGCACCTATATCGCATACAATTGCTCATGATATAGACCAATCTCTAACTCATAGATTTACGTATCATTAGTGCAAATCTATCTGGATCTTAGATGGCCTGGCTTATAAGATTGTATGACTCCAAAGATTTAAGGTCATAATCGTGTAATTCTTATTCCATGTTCATCAAATCAAGTCCCACAGTCATAGTTGATCTAAGGGCTTTATTGAAATGTTAGTGAAGTAAAATAAAGCATAAGATAAAGATAGCTATATAAAAAGTATCATTTAATCAAGATAATATTTGCAAGAAAATAGCTTTTACAAGGCCAATCTCATTAGTTTGTAGGGTACTATTCCAACAATCTCCTACTTGTCCTAAAGCTAATGCCCTATGGCTTTAAGACCTATTTTCACAAGATATCCTTCCAAGACCTTTTGCATTAGTGGTTTTGTTAGTAGATCTGCTATGTTTTCATTAATGGCAACTCTTTTTGCTTGAATGTCGTCTCTATCAATGATTACCCAAATCAAATGATATCATCACTGATGAGATCTTGGCTTTCTTGCTTGCACTATTGCCCTGTTGTTGTCACAAAAATACAACTATTAGCTCAACAATGACAGGCACTACATTCAACTCTTGAATAAAGTTTTACATCTAAACACCTTTCTTTGCAGCTTTCGAAGCTGTAGTATATTCTACTTCAGTAGTTGAGTTAGATGTGGTGTCTTGTTTAGAACTCTTCCAACTCATTGTACTATTATATAGGCAAAATATAAATCTAGGAGTGGATTTGAAGTCATCTACATTTAATTGAAAACTAGAATTCAAAAAGCCCTCAAATTTCAATTTTCCATTATTGTATACAAAAAATAAGTCCTTAGTTTTTCTCAAGTACTTGAGAATTATTTTCACGACCAACTAGGATCTCTCACTAGGATTAGATTGGAACCTATTCGTAACACTTAGCGAGTGTACCACATCCAGTCTTGTTCATTGATCTGCATGCATTATGCTTTCAATAGTGGAGGCATAAGGTATGTGAGACATTCTTCATTTCTTTTCCTTAGTCTTGGGGGCTATTGACTTTAAAAAATGAATGCAATATTCCATGGGAAGGAATCCCCTCTTAGATTCTTCCATATTAAATTTCTTTAGTATCTTGTCAATGTACGAAACTTGGGAAAGCCCCCGCATCTTCTTTGATTTATCTCTATAGATATATATTCCTAATACGTAAAATGGTTCTCCCAAATCTTTCATGGAGAATTTTGCAGATAATCATGCTTTAGTACACTTTAACATTCCTACCTTATTCCCAATGAGAAGGATGTCATTAACATAAAATTAAGGTTATAATAAGGAATCAAACATCAAGGATAGCTACATAATTATCGAGGCTATTATGGGGCCAGCAAATATGTTGCCCTAGGCCTTTTTCAAGAGATAGAAAATGGAATGGCCATATTTGCATGGTATTCATAAGAGAAATGTTCACTAGAATTAATTCATCCAATTGGTTGGGCTCCATGGGTTTGTGCTAGACATCGATTATGGAGATCGGGTACTCTTCAATAAATAGAGATTGATTGAAAAAGAAATTAGTTTAAAAGAGTTTAGAATAATCAGAATATTATATATTCAATAAATTATAAAGAGTTGTGATTATATGTCTAATTAATTGGTGAATCTAATTGGTCATACACAAAATCTTTAACCACTCTAAGTGGAATTGAAGAAATTATTTAAGGAGTTAGATAATAAGATTGTTCTAGTTTGGAAGAGATGAAGTTGACCAATTAAGAAATGATCATTGATGGCTTAGTTAATTTAAAATGTTAAATTAATTAAATAATTTAAGGAACTAAATTAGATCAATTAAATTAAAGTGTTAATTTAATTGGGGACAATTAGCAATTTAATTATTCTTACTAATATAAAGAGTTAAGTGGGTTTAATTAAATTAATGGGTTAATTTAATTAATTGGAGAACTAGTGTTGGAGGAAAAATTTAAATGGATAAATCCATTTAAAATGGGTCAAAAGTGTGAAGGATACATCTAAAGAAATCTTAATACGTACATCACAAACTATAAATGATAGAATTCCCTCCTCATGTTTGGCCACTTGAAATGATATTTTCCTTGATCTCATTTATAGTGTTATCAAAAATAACTTCCCTTGAATTCTCTCTCTCTCTCTCTCTCTCTCTCTCTCTTTCTCTATTATATATTCCAAATTATCTCACATTTTCTTCTCCAACATTATTCCTCTATCTTCATTCTTCTTCTAGCCTAAGAGTGAAGATTTAGAGTAATTGTAAGGTGTGTGAATACAATTGGAGATACCATACTTGGTATATTATTGTTGGTGAACAAAGAAGAGTCCATTGAAGAAGAGTTCTTCATTATTCAGTTGCAGTTTTGGGGAGCTTTTCTAGGCTAACTTTGCTTCTTCTTTCACATTTTTGAAGTGTTTTAGCATATTTTAATTACCGTAAATTGAGGCTAAGAAGTAAGGAAGAAAGATCTAAGAAAAAGAAAGTGGCAAAGCTTCGATTGAAGAGTTAAGAGGAGCTCATATGCCTTGATCTTTGAAGAATCACTTAAGGAATTTAATTGTTCTCTAAATTCATATTAATGGCATAAAATGAGACCCATAGTGAGTGTTGAATTAAGTTATTTTATGTGATAAAAGTTTTAAATTCCATTATATGATTGGATCCTTGCTTTACTATTTACTTCAGAGGTAATGTGAGGGGACAAACCCAAAGAGGTGGTCTTTTTGCCCATTGATTTGAGTTGTTTTCTTTTATGGAGGTCACAACCTTGATACCTCTTGATTGCACAATGGAATTTAAAATTTATTTTTCTTTGAGGGTCATGGACCTTTAACTTAGATCGTGGCTAGGGGTTTGCTTGCGTTCTGAAAGCATTCATCCCTAGTGTAAGGCCTTGGAGTGGGGGTAGAGGTCTACCATGAGCTGTGTTACTACCACCTAATCTAACTTTCTATTGCAAGTAGATATTATTAGGTTTTGATTTGAAATAAAAGAAATTATTAGTATATTAGCAAGAGCAACAATGAAAATAAAAGTGATAGAAAGGAATAACTTGAAAAGCTATTGAGTGAATATAGTGATTGACCTAAATGTGAGCTTAAGAAAGTCGAACAAGTACTAAAACTCTCTCATTATGCAAAGTAGATATATTGAGATCTTTTTCCTAGAGAAGAATCTCCATGGACCTATTTCCCCAAGAAGGGTTACCGTAACCCATTACTACTCTCTTTGGAGGTCGAATTTCATGCCAAATGTAAGTTGAATATAAAGAAATCTTTTCTACTAGTCTTTTTAATAGAAAAAAAATACAGATTCAAGAAATTTTCTTCCAAGAAAAGGGGTTAAATAATAGAACCTACTATTAGGTAATTCTAAGACTTCTTGGAGGTCAAGCAATGGTATAAATGATACAAATTTCTAAATATGAGAGATATTTATAGATGACCATCAGGACAAAAAAATTGTAGATGATGGAGGTTAAATTAAACAAGAGCTAGATCAAACAAACTCCTATTTCAAACTGAATATTGTGGACCTTGTTGGCCATAGAAAACCTATGAAATCATTATAAAATAGAGATATTGATAGCTAGGCACTCTCATGAAGGTCGATTGATCCTATTGCTTGGTCCTCTAGCTTTGATGATGTTGATTTTTGTGCTTAGGATAAGGTTTAGAAATAGTTTTATATATATAAAGTTAAATGTGTTGAGATACTGGATCGATTCATAATACAAAATAGCATCAGGTTTGTTAAGGTAGCCCTTGGCAAGATCCACTGATGCTTAAGTTAGTACTAAGTTAAGGATATAATGGAAAGTAAAGAAGAGCGTTAAAAATGAGGTATCTATTGCGCACTTGAGTTTAGTTTTCATTCGAGTATTTATAGGCATGAAGAAATAGATATAAGTCGACTTAACCTTTTTACCCTAATTATGAATAATATCCAAGTCCTTATTTAGAGGGCAGGCATGGTCATTCTATATTCTTGATTGACCTAACACAATCATGATAAATAGTACCTGGAGTTGATAGGTAGTAGAGCCGCATGTGCTGCTATATTTAATATGGAGGACATGCTTGGGAGATAACATTAAATTTAGGGAATCTTGCCTACCATTATCTATATCCCATATTTAATGCGGATGTCTTTAATTAACCTCTTAGAATGTAGACTTATGTAGCTTTTTATCTAGTTTGTTTGACATTAGAAAGTTGGCATTTTGTCATACTCATTGAACTTCCTTGCCTAAAGCCAGCAATTTAGGAGGAAAATTAGGGCTTTAAGTTATTTCCTAAGGTTGAATTGCTAAGGTCGATCTTTCCTGATGTATCATGAGTCCTCCTCACTATTTAAGTCTCAATCTTAATGTCTAATGGGGTTGATAGCTAGGAGAGTCCCCAAAGATTAATGCCATTTGGAGAAGCAAGGTCATACTTGTTAGATTAGTGCCCTACAGCCAATTAGATTGGCATGTAAACTATTTCACTTGTAATATAATCTTGATTGAATGATATTCAAATAAATTAGCTATCTTCATCTTATGCTTACTTTTTTACTTCACTAGCATTTTGGTTGATGCCTCAAATCACACAAGATTATAGGACTTGGTTACACACTTGGTGCTGATCATGAAAAAAGTCTTACACAATCGTGATTTAAATATTCCAAGTCATTAAATCTTTAGAGATGGGGTATTTAAGATTCGAATAGACTTGCACTAATGATATATAAATCTAAGAAGTTGGGTATTACTCTATTTCATGAGCAATACATGTTAGACATGGGTGTTTGTTGGAGAACAAGTTCACTGAAGACTCGTCCAAAGAATCAACTAGATAGCTAAAGTGGCAAGTCGATAATGGCAAGTTCTCCAACTTACGCTAGTGCATATAATTAGCCCATAGACTTAAGGATTAATGATAACCTTGTGTTTAGGTTCTCATACCATGACTCTTCACCGACCATATAGTAGGTCATCTGGTTTGAGATTAGGCTTGAGTTACTTAGATATGGACATTTATGAGATCTAAGATGGGATTCGTCTCCTCATTGTTATGAAAGATGATTGCATCTCTTATGTATTTTACAATGATTGATTCCAAGAAATCCTTTCATAAGGTAATATGACAATTTAGAAAAGAGGTTTTCAAAGATGGGGTCATAAGAGGAATCGTACATCGAGATTAGAAACACAGCTATTGAGGCTATTGGAGGGTCGACAAATATCTTGTCTTAGGCCTATTTTAGGAGATAAGAGATAGAAGGACTGTATTTACATGACAAGCATAGAGCTAGAATTGTTCATTAGAGTATATTTTATTTCATCCAATTAGTTGTTAGACATCGACTATGGAGATTAGGTACTCTTCGCTTAATGGAGATAAATTAAAAGAGTTATTGGCTTAAAGGAATCTAAACTAATGCAAATATTTCAATATTCAAAACATCATAATTAGTTGCGAGCTAATGTCAAATGAATAGATGAATCTAATGGGTTATACACAAATGTTTAAAGGAAGTTCTTACTTGATAGGAGGAATTTCTAGGCTGTTTTGGAAAAGAATTCGGTTGACTGATTTTTTAGTCATCTTGACTTGATTAGTTTAATTTAAAGGTCTTCTTGACTTGATTAGTTTAATTTTTAAATTAATCAAAATAATTTATGGAGTTAAATTAGACTAATTCAATTAATGAGTTAATTTAATTGATGCCATGTGACAATTAATTTGTCAAGTTAACTTAAAGAGTAAGTTAATTAACTTAAGAAGTTAAGTTAAACCAATTAATTAAATTAAAGAGTTAATTTAATTAAAACAAGATTTTGGTTTGAGGAAAATTCAAATGAAGGAGTTCGTTTGAGATTAATTTAGAATTAATTTGCACAATATTGCATGAGATGAAACGAATATGCAAATCAAATTCAAATGCATGTGAAATTCACATACAAGTTGGCAACTAACCATGGAAGGTTTGATTTGAACTTGCATCATATCATCCTCTTTGTAAATAAGAGAGGTGGCTGGCCATATGGAGCTAGCAACTTTGGATTCCTTTTTTCCCTTCAAAAGTGTGACATTTTATGTGTTGAAGGTTCACACTCTCCAAATTCTCTTCCTCTCCAATGCTCTCATAACTGCTCCCTCCCTTAACTTCATCCTCTCATAATATAGCAGATTTGAGGCTGATTATGACTCTCCTCGGGTGTGTGAATTATTACATTAGAAGCTTAACACTTAGGGGACTTGTGCTCTTTGTGATCCATTGTTGTCCAGTAATTTTGGAGGTTGATTTGAAGGAAATTGTGGCAAACTTTTTACAGGAACATCTTTGTTGTGTTGAGGTGCTCTCTATAACTTTTGAACAATTTTTGAGTTGAGGAAGATGGCCAACTGTTGATGAGTTTTTGCTGTGCGAAAGTTGATCCATTGAAGAGTTCATGAGAGCATTCTTTTCTAACCTTTGGATTTTGAATTCAACATAAATTTTCTAGATCTAAATCTTCATTAAATGCATGATTAGATCCTTAGAGAAGAGTTGGCAAGCTTTCTTTAGCCTTTTTATGGTTTTATATTTTAAATCCCTAGCCTACTTTTACCTTCAAGTGGTATTAGAGCCTAATTCATGCTTCAATTTGGATTTTGGTAGATTGATTCATGTGATGAATTGATCCTTATCACCAATACTTGATTCAAATGATGAATTTGAATGTTTGGTTGATTTTGTATATGGCTCTTTTGTTGATGGATTGAGATATGCTAATATGTGATTTAAATATTAATTCATGTGTTACCATGATTTTGATTCATAGATGATTATCTAGTGGATTCTCTAGATACGTCTTTAGTGAACTTGTTCTCTAACTATCACTCACTAACATGCACCCATGTCTAACATGGATTGCTCATGAAATAGAGTAATATCCAACTCCTTGGATTTATACATTGTTAGTGAAAGTCTATTTGAATCTTAGATGCCCTCTTTCATAAGATTCTATGACTTGAAATGTTTTAAGATCATAACCGTGTAAAGCTTATTTCATAATCACTATCTAGTTCATGATCAAGTCTCATAGTTTTGTGTGATCTAGGGGCTTCAACTAAATGCCAGTGAATTAAAATAAGCATAAGATGAAGATGGCTATTTAATATAAGTCTTATCCAATCAAGATTATATCACAAGTGAAATAGTTTACATGCCAATCTAATTAGCTATGCGGTACTATTCCAATAATGAGACAAGACATTTAAGATTTGAATAAACTTGCACTAACACTACATGTTCTAATGAGATGGATATTACTCCATTTCATGAGCAATCTATGTGAGGTCATAAAGGGGAGTCAAACATTGGATGTAGAAACATAGTGATCGAGGCTATTAAGAAGTCATTAAATATTTTGCCCTAAGCTCTTTTGGGAGATAGAATATGGAAGGGCTTTATTTGTATCGTAAGCATGAGCTAGAATAGTTCATCAAGACATAATTTATTCATCCAGTTAGTTGAGCTCTATGAGCTTGTAGCTAGACATCAACCACGAAGATTGGGTACTCTTCAATTAATAGAGATTAACTAAAAAGGTTATTAGTTTAAAGGAGTTTAAACTAATATGAATATTTAAATATTCAAAATATTGCAATGAATTGTAAGCCTATGTCCAATGAATGGATGAACCTAGTGGATTACACACGAAAGCTTATAGGAAGCAGTTATTTGATAAGAGAAATTTTCTAAGTAGTTAGAAAATTCACTTTAGATGTCTTTATTGAGGGAGATGGTTTTGACAATTTAATTTATCATTTGAGCTTGATTAACTTAAGTGTTAAATTAATCAAAATAATTTAAGAAGTTAAATAAGACTAATTAAATAAAAGGAGTTAATTTAATTGGGGCCGTGTCACAATTAATTAGTCTAGTTAACTTAAGGAATTAAGTTAACACTAATTAACTTAAAGAGTTAAGTTGATTGACTTAATGAACTAAGTCAAATTAATTAAAATAAAGAGTTAATTTAATTAATAATGAAAATTTGATTTTGGAGGGAAATCAAAGAGAAGAGTCCATTAGAATTTGCATTTAGAGTTAATTAGCATTTCATTTCATTTCATGAGATGAAATGTAAATGTTAATTAAATGCAAATACATGTGAAGTTCAAACTTACAGGCAAGTGGCAAGTTGGCCAACTAGCATGGGAGGTGTGATGCCAACTTGCATCTTTTCTCTCCTCTATATAAGGCAACTTGGCTAGCCACCTAGTGTAGTTGGCATTGCACATCAATTCCCTCCAAAAGTGTGATATTCATGAGTTGAAGATTCACAATAAATTCTCTCCTCTCATTCTCACCTCCAAAACAAGTCCTATTATCTTTTTCCTCACTTATTCTAGCTCAAGTTAGGTTTAGCTAGTGCTTGACTAAGGTATGTGGACTTTGTTAATAGAGGTTCTACACTTGCAAGACTAAGAATTCCTCAGTGAACTATTGTTGTGCACCAGATTTCAGGGATAATTTGAAGGACCTAGGAGTTTCTGATTTAAGCAAAATTTTGGCAACATCTACCTAGATTTGTGGGGGAGTTACTTGCCAATTTTACCACTTTTTGAGATGTCGAATGGGTCCAACCATTGGCATCCTCTACTGTGTATAGATCATTTGTTGAAGAGTTCATTAAAGTAATCTTCCTCTCACCTTGGTGTTGATTTTTAAAGGTAAATTTTCTTCAACTAAATCCGTATTTTGAGCATGAATAAGATCCTCAGAGTGAACTAGTTTGGTTATATTTTGCCTATTTATGGTTTTATATTTTGGATTCTAAGCCTACTCCTACTTTCACTTGTGCATATAAAAAGGCTAGTAGGAGTTCAATACAATTTATTGTGCTTTATATCAATGATATTCTTCTAATCAGGATGAGAAAGAAGTATTAGAGTATACTAAAGCATGGTTATATTTGTAATTCTTCATGAAAAATTTGGGAGAAACATCCTACGTATTAGGAATACAGATTTGCAAAGATAGATCAAAGAGGATATTAGGGCTTTCCCAAACTGGGTATATTCACACAATACTAAAGAGGTTTAGTAAGAAGAATTCAAGATGGGATTCGTCCCTATGGGACATGGTTTTTGTCTTTGTCTCTTGAAGTCTATGGCCCCTAAGATTAAAGACCAAAGAGAAAGAATATCTCACATACCTTATGTATCCATGAAAGAGAGCATGATGTATGTCATTCAATGTACTAGACTAGATGTAGTGCAAGCTCTAAGTGTTAAGAGCAACTTTCAATCTAACCATGGTGAAAGTTATTGGAAGGCCATATAAGAAATCCTAAAGTACTTAAGAAGAACTATGGATTTGTTTTGGCTTTATAGTGATGGAGAATTAACACTTGAAGGGGTTATGGATTCTAGTTCTAATTCGATGAAGATGACCTTAAATCCACCATAGGATTTATATTTTGCCTAAATAGTACCGGTATGAGTTGGAAAGGTTACAAATAAGACACCACAACCAACTCTACTACTGAGGTTGAACATACTGCGACTTCAAAAACCACAAAAAAAGGTGTTTGAATGAAAAACTTTATCCAAAAGTTAGATGTTGTGCCTAGCATTGTAAGTCCAATTGTTGTTTATTGTGACAACAACGGAGTAGTTGTGCAACCAAAAGAGTCGATATCTCATCAACAATCCAAGCAAATTTTGAGGTATTATCACTTGATCCATGAGATCATTTATAGAGGCGACATCCAAGTGGAGAGGGTTGTCTTAGAGGAGAATATAGTAGGTCCATAGACTAAGCCCCTAACGTGAAAGGTCTTTAAAGCACATCTTGAGAAAATTAACCTTAAGATTATGGGGAATTGGATTTAGAGCAAGTGGGACAGGAATAGTGCCCAACAATCTAATTGGGTTAGCATGTAAAACTACTCTATTTGTGATATTATCTTGATTGAATGATATTTTTATTAAAATAGTTGTCTTCATCTTTTGCTTTTCATTCTCTGCACTTGCATTTAGTTGTAAAGGCTAGTAAGACATTAGGATCTAATATCAAAACTTCAAACCACAAAAGTAACTAGTGCCTTCAAGCTAATCAAGGATCTAATCATGCATATGATTCATATTTAGAAATAGGATTATCTTGATGAGCAAATCTAAGAAGAATCAAATGAACACTTCACTAATTGCAAAATCTATCTGCCAGTGGCACAACGAGAAGATTACAATGATCGTCCTACCAAATCAACTCTAAAAAGTTTGTAAAAATTATAGGAGATATAAAACACCTTTAATAACCTCTAGGAAAAAATTCAAATTGTTTGGTCATTTGGTACTTCTTGGGTAAAATCACAAAGTCAGACCTCATGCAGAGGAATCTCCAGAAATTGAGCAAGTAACACGCCTTGCCTCTATTGAAAAAGTCCACACATCAATGAGATCTTCCTAGATCTCTAGTTTTTTAGTTGGAATAAGACCATAGATCTGGTGATGATGAAGGTTGAACTTGGGGTAGGAAGATGAAGAAAGAAGCTTAGTCTTCAACACATGAAATGCTAGTTTGTAAATGTTTTGGAGGGAAATAAAGAATCTAATTCTTCACTCTATTTTTCATATGCACAACCTCCTCTCTCTATATCTATATATAAAGGTTGAAAATGTGTGATGCCAAGTTGGCATCACATAATGCATGAGGGGCGGCGGCCAAGTGGGGTTGCTTAGGTAGCAAAATTTGAATTCAAATCTCATTTGAATTTCATTTGCATCTTAATTACATTTGGAATCTCATTTAAAATTAATTAAGAAGCCATCCTAAATCTCATTTGAGTCTTTCCTCCAAAATTCATTCTTTCTTAATTAATCAAATTAAATTCTTTAATTTAATTAATTATCCTTTGACTTAACTCTTTAAATCAAATAGCTTAACTCCTTAAGCTAAATTCATTAATATAACTCTTTAAGTTAACTTGACCAATTGATGGTCATATTGGCACCAAATAATTAACTCTTTAATTATTGGTCTAATTTAACTCTTAAATTAATTGATTAATTTAACACTTAAATCAATAAAGCTAAAATTGACCCTCAAAGTTGGCCCCAAAAATTGGTACACTGGGATACACCATTTTCTAACACCTTAGAAAATTCTCTCCATTAATTAGAAAGCTCATTGGAATTTACATGTGACCCAATAGGTTCTACCATTCATTGACAAGGGCTCACAACTCTCTGTGATTTTTAATATCTTATATTCATTCTAGTTTAAAATTCCTTTTAAACTAGTCGACTTAATTCAATTAATCTTATTAATTGAAGAGTACCTAATTTCCATGGTTAATGTCCAACCTCAGGCCAATAGAGCCCAACTAATTAACCAAAATGAATATTCTGGAAAACAATCATCGATCTACGCGTGCCATGCAAATACGATGTTTTCATCTTTTATTTCCCAAAAAAAGCCTAGGGCAAAACATTTGTCGGCTCCTTAATAGCCTCAATACTATATCTATATTCTCAATATTCAATCTCTATTGTGTGACATCACCTTTGAAAAACTCCTTTTCTAAATTTTTACACTACCCTGTGTAAGGATTTTTAGGAATTGATCATTATAAAACTCATAGGAGATATACTTACCTTTACAATAGTGAGGAGTTGGATTCTATCTTGCATCTCATAAACCTCCATACCAAGTATCTCATACCTAACCCAAAAGACCTACTAGGTGGTCAACGATGAGTTAAAGCATAAGGATCGAACATAAGGTTTCCATGGATCCTTAAGTTAAAGGACTAATAATATGCACTAGTGCAAGCAAGAGAACTAGCCATTACTGACTTGTCACTATGGCTATCTAGTGTATTCTCTGGTGGGTCTTCAGTACCTTGTTCTCTAACAAGCACCCACTAACTTGTACCCATATCTCACACAGTTGCTCATGGAATGGAGCAATCTCCAACCTTTAGATTTATGCATTGTTAGTGCAAGTCTATTAGAATATTAGATGCCTCATCTCATAAGATCCTATGACTTGGAAGATTTAAGATCACAACCACGTGAGACTTATTCCATGGTCACCAAACTAAGTCCCACGGTCATAGGTGATCTACGAGCTTCATCCAAATGCTAGTGAAGTGAAATAAAGAATAAGATGAAGATAGCTATATAAAGAAAATCATTCAATCAAAATTATACCATGAGTAAAATAGTTTACAAGGCCAGTTTCATTGGTTTTTAAGGCACTATTCCAACAAGCTGATGCCTCCAAATCATATAGGACTATAGGACTTGGTCATACATATGATGGTGATCATGAAACAGGTCTCTACAACCATGATTTTAAAGTATTCCAAGTCATAGAATCTTATGAGATATGACATCTAAGATTCACATAAACTTACACTAACGATGCATAATCTAAGGGGTTGGATATTGCTTTGTTTCTTGGGTAATCTATGTGAGACATATATGTATGTTAATGAGTGCTTGTTGGATAATACGTTCACTGATGACTCGTTCGACGAATGCACTAGATAGTCATAGTGGCACATTGGTAGTGGCAAGTTATTTAGTTTACAATAATGCATAAATTAGTCCTTGGACCTGAGGATTCATGGTAACCTTATGTTTAAGTCCTTATGCTTTGACTTTTCCCCAACTATGTAGTAGGTCATATGGGGTTGAGATTGGGCATGAGCTATTTATGCATGGTAGTTTGTGAGATCAAATGTGAAGAACAAATGCATCCCCTATGTATTCTATAATGATTTATTTCAAGAAATTCTTGTGAAAGTTAAAATGATAATTTGGAAAAGATGCTTTCCAAAGTTGGGGTCTTAAGGGGGTGTCGAGTATTGAATTTAGAGATATAGTTATCGAGGCAATTAAGGAGCCAGCAAATATTTTACCCCAGGCCATTTTTGGGAGATAGGAGATAGAAGGACCATATTTGCATTGTAAGCATAAGCTATAATGGTTCATTAAGACATAATTCATTCAGCCAATTAGTTAGGCTCCATGGGCCTGTTGTTAGGTATTGACTATGGAGATTGGGTACTCTTCAATTAACAAAGATTAATTGAAAGAGTTATTAGGTTAAAGGAGTTTAAACTATAAACATTTCAATATTCAAAATATCACACTAAGTTGTGAGCCCATGTCCAATGAATGCATGAACTTAATAGGTCACACATAAAAGCCTAAGGAAGCTCTTATTTGATAAGAGAAATTTTTTGAGAAGTTAGAAAATTCAAGTCTAGGCATTTTTGGAGAGACTGATGATTGAATATTTTAATTGACCATTTTTGTTTGATTAATTTAAGTGTTAAAGTAATCTAAATAGTTTAAGGGGTTAAATAGGACTAATTAAATTAAGGAGTTAATTCACTATAGGAAAATCAGTCTTCAAAGATAGATAGTTTTGTCTATAAAGTCCTGATTTCCATCTCTAAAACAAATATGAGATGAGTTTCTCAGTCTCCAGACCTGTGGCTGAAATCCCCATCTCAAATTTAGAAGATGGAAAGATTTCCACTTTTGAATTTAAAGATAGATAAATGAAATCTCTAAATCGATCTTTAATATATAATATTTTTTTTAACAAAATGTATCTCTATTTTTGTAGCCTTTCTATCTCTAATATCTAATATTTATTTTACCAAAATTCATCTCTGATTCCATCTTTACTTTTATATATCTTTTTTCATCTTTATTTTTATCTCTAATTCTCAATATTTTGCCTATAAATCTGTCTTTAAATCTATCTCTAATTAGCTTTAGATTTGTCTATGATCCATTTATTTTTCATGTAAATCCAAATCAATACTTGTTTCAAATGAATTTTTTATACTACTAAAAATTATCAAATTCCAAACTAATCACCCAATCATCCACAAATAATATAGCTCATTAGAAACCAAATACAATTCAACAAAACAAGTTATTTTTGTTTGATATCTAAAAATAATCTAACAACCTAAAAGACAACATAACATAAAACATTCCTAATCAAGCAAAGATAGCTAAATTTTTTACTTAACCTATTCTAAACCAAAAAAACTAACATTCCAACCTAAAAAGAAGGAAAAATAGAAAAAATAAAATGAAATAAAGGGAAAGGGGTGTTGAAAAATTATTCCCATAACTTGAACAGCAAGTAAAATAGGTAGAAATTAGAAGCATTCAAGAATATGTAAAGGGAAAAAAAGGAAAAAAGGGAAAAGAAAAAACTTGATGTTTACTCACAAAGAATGAATTTCCTCTACTTCTCCCTGTATAACTGAAGAATCCCTTGGCTCAATTCCAAAGCTTCTCTTCCAATTTTAAACGATAAACTTTTTGAGTTTGGTTTATCTTTTTATCAAAGAGCTCAAAATGGTGGAGAGAATATCTCAAGAGTGAGATAAGGAAAAATGAAAACCTAGCTATGAGGAAAAGCGCCCGCTTGATGGTCATCTCTCTTTCTTTGCGGGGGTAGAGGTGGACAATGGGGAATGGCAATCAATAGTCTATGTTTGGTGGTCAAAGCTTGGTGATTGATGGTCAACAGACTATAGTTAAAGGTCAAAAATCGGTGGTCGCTGACCATTGAAGGGCTCATGGAGAAGGAATCAGTGCTCAGTAATTTCTAAGGCTTTAATTTAAGGATAGAGAATTTGGATACAAAAAATACTTTTTTTTTAATTTTTAATATATATAAATATATTAAAATATTAGTTATTCTTTTAAATTATTTTTTGATTAATTTTAGAGGTTAGTAATTTTTATTTCATTTTTCTATAAAAATTAGTCCATCTCAATTTTGTTTTTGATATTTAAATTTTTTTTTCAAACTTTATAAAATCAAAGACAAAATTTTTATAAATTTTAAAACTGTAGATAATCCATTGTTGACTTTTTAATTTGAGATAGATTATTTCTATCCCAAGTTTTATGTAATTTTCATTTAAATCATCAATGGATTAGTGATGGAAAGCATTCCATCTCTAAATTCATCTTTTAATCCATTTGTATTTTGTCATTTCCTTTTTATTTATTTTTTTATTTTATTAAATTTAGTAGAATTTTTAATCAATGGCTGAATCTGTATTTGTTTTAAAATTATATTTTTAAATTTTGATGGAACTAATTTTTGTCTATGATTCCGGCTTTATTTAATGAAAATTAGAGACAGAAATAATTTTGTCTCTAAAAATCTGTCTCTAGAACCCTATGTCCTTGTCGTGATTTAATTACTACCATGTGAGAATTAATAAGTCACATTAACTTATGGAGTTAAGTTAACACTAATTGACTTAAATAGTTAAGTTAATTAACTTAATGAGTTAAGTTAAATTAATTAAATTGAGAATTTTAATTTTGGTGGGAAATCAAATGGAAAAGTCCATTTAAATTTAAGTTAATTAGTATTTCATTTCATAAGATAAAGTACACATGTTAATTAAGTGCAAATGCATCTGCAAGTTGGCATGTTGGCAAGTTTGCCAACTAGCATGGAGGTTGTGATGGAAGCATCTAAGAGCTTCCAGTCCCTCTATATAAAGTCTACATAGTTGGTCACTTGGAGAAGTTGGCATCCTCTCACTTTCCCTCCAAGTGTGATATAATCCATGCGTTGCATAATCACACAAATTCTCTGCTCCTCTTCTCCAAAACTGCCGCTCCTTGCCTTTTTCCTCTTTTGTTCTAGCACAAGTAAATTTGAGTTAGAGCTTACCCATGGTATGTGGATTTGATCATTAGAGGTCCTACACTTGGAGGACTTAGAATTCCTTGCTAGATCATCTATTTCATTGTTTTTGGGGAGCACATTTGGCTGACCAACGTGTTTCTGATTTTAGCAAAATTTGGGCAGCAACTCACTATATTGGTGGTGAAAAGGTCTGCCAAATTTGGTAATTTTTGAAGCTTGGGAAGGGAAGCAATCGGATCAATCCGTTGCTGCGTATAGATTTTCCAAGAGAGGATTCTTTGAAGTGATCTTCTAAAATCCTTTGTTTCCATTTACAAAGGCAAATATTTTGCATCCAAAACCTTATTTAGAGAATGATTACGATCCATGGGATAGACTTCATCGATGCCAATTTTTGGTTTAATATTTGGTTCCCAATCTTTCTCCTTCTTTCATAATCCTATTCTTAATAATGACCTATGGTGATTTAGCCTTTGAACAACAAGCCTTTGATAATAAATATACTCTGGGAAATTTCTATGAAAAAATTGGTTATTCACTAGTCTAATTCTTTAAAAGGGAAAAGAAGGAAAAGCACACGAAGTACATGAATTCTTATTCATATCATAAACAAAAAAGATCCTTATAGGCATTGTAAGAATTTAAAAAATGGTTTAAGGAAAAAAATATTGAATAGTACTTTGAAAGCCAATTAGATTGGCATGTAAAACTAATTCATTTGTGATATAATCTTGATTTAATGATATTAAAAAAAATAATCATCTTCATCTTATGTATTTATGATTTCTTCACACGCATTTGGTTGAAACCCTTAAATTATACAAGGCTATGGGACTTGGTCAAGCATATGAAGGTGGTCATGAAACAAGTCTCTAGGATAATAATTTTAAATATTCCAAGTTATAGAATCTTATAAGATTAGGCATATAAGATTTAGATAGATTTAAACTAACAATGCATACTCCATGGAGTTATATATTACCCTATTCCATGGGCAATCTATGTTAGACATGGATGCTTGTTAAGATTTGCACTAATGATGCATAGTCCAAGGAGTTGGATATTACCTTAATTCATGGGCAATCTATGTTAGACATAAAAGCAGGTTAATGGGTATTTGTTAGAGAATAAGTTTACTGAAGACTTGCTTAGAGAAACCACAAAGTAGCTAAAGTGCACATTGGTAGTAGCATATTCTCTAGCTTAAGATAGCGCATATAATAAGTCCTTTGACTTAAGGTTCCATATTTATCTTGTATTTAGGTTGGGGCTTAGGTTGGGCATAAATTACCTAAGTATGAAGGTTGGTGAGTTATGATAATTTGGAAAAGGAGTTTTTCAAAGATGAGGTCATGAGAAGAAATTGAATATCAAGAATAGATACATAGTTGTCAAGATTATTAGGAAACTAACAAATATCTTATCTTAGGCCTCTTCTAGAAGATATGAAACGAAAAGACCGTATTTGCACTGCAATCGTATGCAGTAATGGATCACCCTAAAATTAATTCATTCAATTGGTTGGGCTTGATAGGCTTGCACTAGACATCAACTATGGAGATTGGGTGCTCTTCAATTAATAGAGATTGATTGATAGAGTGATTAGTTTAAAAGAGTTTAGACTAATTGAAATATTCAATATTCTATAAATCACAAAGAGTTGTCAACCTATTTCTAATTAATAGGTGAACCTGAAAGGTCACACACAAAAGCCTTGAACACTTTAATTATATTGGAGAAATTATCTAAGTAGTTGCATAATTAGAGTGGTCAAGTTTGGAAGAGAGACCAAGTTGACCAATTACGAATTGGTCATAATGGCTTGATTGACTTAAGCATTAAATAAATCAAAATAATTTAAAGAATTAGTGCCATGTGGCATATTAATTAGTCAAGTCAACTTAATTAACTTAAAAAATTAAGTTAATTAAATTAATTAAGGATTTAATTTAATTAGTTGGAGAATCTAATTTTGGAGGCAAAATTAAGTAGAGAAGTCCATTTTAAAATTTTAGCATTTTAATTTTAGAAGTTAAAATTGATGAGTTAGCATTTTAAAAATCAATTAGCATCCAAGTTGGTAAAGTGAGAAGTGTGGTGATGGATGTTTCGAAGAGCTTCCACTTCACAATATTTAAACATGGCTGCCTATTTTTCCCTCTGATTGTGGTGATCTCATGTGTTGAGAGAAACTACCTCATAAGAATTTCTCTTACTATCTTCTCTATCCTTAACTACCTCACAGCTTTTCTCCTATTTTCCTCTTTTTTCCTCTTCTGTTTTCTAGAAAATAAAGTGAGGATTAAGAGTGTGTGTAGGTGTGTGGATTCCTTTAGAGGCACAACATTTGGTGTTCTTTAAGCTAGTGATTGAGATCATTCAAGATTGAAGCCTATTTTTGGAGTTTTTGAGCACCGACAGTTTTGGAGGCTTTGCCACTGTTTTGCTGCCAATTCCTCTTCGTCTTGGGGTTTTTTTGCTTTGCAAAAGTTGCTAGATTTTCTGACCAAAGGCATGGAGTAAGAGATCCTTGGAGAAAAAAACATTGATCTTGCTTGGAAAAAGTTCCATTGGAAGATCTTGCCAGTTACATTTAAATCTCTCAATTGAGGTAACATTCTCTAGCCTTTAAATCCACTATTATGGCATGAAATTAGATCCTTGGGTTGATAATTTTCACATTAATGTTTGCCTAATTTTGAAAATTATTTTGGATCTTTACAACTGCTTTTCTTCCAAGTGGTATCAGAGCTTATTTTATGCCTAATTTTGCATTTGTTAGATTGATTCATGTGATGAATTGATTCTATGACTTCAATTTCTAGATCAATTGATGGATATAAGATTTTGTAGTTGATGCATGTGGCTCTAAATATGTTGAATTAAAATATGTCAATATGTGCTTAATTGTGAATTTCATATGTTGACATGAGTTTTAATCCAAATCCTACATTTTAAATATCGATTTAGCAGGGGATGATGTTGAATGTTGATTTAGCATGTTGATTATTGCCAAAATGTGTTTTTGAAAGTTTTAATCCAAGTGGATTGGAGTTACTTGATGTTGTTTGTAGAATAGTGATTCTTTTTTAGATTTGATTTTTGAAGCACCTTAAGTACTTCAATTTTTAGTTTTGAAGGTATTCATAATCTAGAAATTTATCATAAAATGTATGGAATGAAGTTATGAAAGTTTCTATAAGGGATAGTAAAAGAGCAAAAACGAGGTAAAATGGTGGCCTAAGCACTTTGTGATAGGGCCCCTAGCCGAGTAGCAGGGGTGCTGTGAGCACTCGTGCAACCTGCCTGGGTGGTCAGCTAGGCAATAGGCTTCCAAAGGTTGCCTAGGTGTAACCAATTTTCTGTTTTGTGCATTTTTACCCTCTTAAACTTGATTATTTCATATAATTATGTTGCACAAGTATTGTGTAAGTACTCAAATTAATGTTGGACATTTTTTCTTACTTTTAAGATCAAATTTAAGTGTGCACTTAAAGTTGTGCAAAATTGGGATGTGTAAGAGCAATGCTTAATTTTACCTTTAGTTAATTGTTAATGTGATAATCTTTTAATTGTTGGATTAAATGTCAATTCTTGCTATTGTTCATTTAATTGTTGAATGGATGATGGATGTATGGGGATGAACATAAGCCTTTAATTTAGTTTAATTAAAAATTCAGTATTGACTGAAGGGGTTGTATTAAATGGGTTTTGCATGTCTCTTAATTTTCTATCGTGTAAATGTTATGAGAGTAGAACTCTAAGGGTGAGGTTTTCTTTACTCTTGTATATTATTACATATAGGCAAAGGAGACCAAGAGGATCAAGGAGGCTTGAAGACCTATGAATATAGGGGACATATTCATATGATAGATATGATCTATTAATTTAATCAATCCTCCTAAATCAACTAAGCAGTATACCTATGACACTAATTTCACTACCTGGTTAAAGCTTATGCTCATCCCAACCTTAAATGCATACCAGGTTTATTTACTTATTTATGCTTTCTTTATCATGTTGATTTATAGTGATATATGGTTAGGATAGAAAACCTAAATAAGAAAAGGTAAAAATGATGAGATCTTCAAAGCAATCAAATCCTTCAACTAGAATAATCTAAGTTTAATCAAAATATTATGTCAAATTAGATAAAATTAAACTCAGTTTAATAATCTAAGAATTCCACCAATAGGTAACTAATACAAGATACTACCCCAATTTTGTGTTGGCTCACAAGTCGTGGAAAAAATTATTGGTGGAAAGTTGTGATCGCTTCCTTGGCATGAGATGCTCTTTATTTTAAAATTTCCTATGACATTATCTCGCGAGTCATGAAATGATCATAGTTGAATTTATAATTAAAGAATGATTGGTAAGTCCGATTTAACACTTAGTAGCATAGATGTTGCACAAGTCATGGGTTTATACAGAAAGTGAGGTAGCAAAAATCAAGGATTGCATAGAGATGCAATTAGTAATAGTTACCTATCTTAGGATCATTAGTAGATATCTCACAAGTTGTGGGCCCACAAGTGATGCCTTTGGACATTGATTCTCACTAGGAAATATGATTTTTTGAATCCCTAAAATAATAAGAAATTTGATAATATAGTGAAAACGAAACATGCTTGAAAAGCTATAGTCATGTTTTTAATATCAAATTCAATCAAATGCATTTATTTTCTTCTTCAATTATATAGATTTATGAAATCTCAAGAATGACTAAAAATTCACTAGGCATTATTTTGAAAACCAATAAACTAATCAGATTGAACTCCCATGATTGACTAAACCTCAAAAGCATTCTCAATCCCAAGAAATGGACATATGTCTTGTATTAAGGTGCTCCAAATCCCATAGAGATCAATGCAGACCAAGTGACTTGTGAAATGTTCATGAATTAGGTTAAGGATCACCGCTTATCCCATAGTCTTGTGATGTCATTTATGAACTTCAAGAGTCTCATAAACATATGAAACATACATTGATCAATTGCTTGCAAGAGTTGTATAGCAAACTAAGTATGAGAGGCTCATGCCAAAGGAGATTTTGCAAGCTAGGATGGTTGAAGGCTCTTGTGTCCTTGATTATGATCTAAAGATGATTAGGCTTGTTGAGAAGCTCATCAACTTGGATGTGGTCATGGACAATGATTTTGAAGGGGATTTGATCTTCTGATCCTTGTCAAGTTTAATTTAACCAAAGTGTTGGTCAATATAGAGAAAACCATGAAAAGAACAAACCACTAATGATTACTTTCTCCTCTTATTCTAAAGGCCATACAAGCAAATAAAAAATGGGTGATGAGAAGAAAGGTTCTTCCAAGAGTAAACAAATATTGAAGATATCTGATGGAGTCCAAAAAATAATTAAGTATAATAAAGATGCAACTTGTTTTGATTAAGGCAAATCGGGCCATAGCTCATATGCAAGGAATACCTTGCAACCTCAGAGAAGGATAAGTTGTTTATTGATGTGCGTCTAAGGATAAATCCTTCCTCTTGGGTATTTGATACTTCTTGTGATTCTTATCTTTATAATTTGTTACAAAGGATGGAAAAAAGAATAAATCTTAGTAATGGGGATATGATCCATTATCTTGACAAAGAAGCAAAACGTTCTGGCTAAAGCTTAAGGCATAAGTTAAGTTAGACTTCAGAGATTCTAAAGCTTGTACTAAATCCTTTTTACTATGTACACTGTTATAAAGTATAAAGGATTATACATTTTAGATTCTCCACTATTTCTAATACACATTCAACAAAACAACAATTGAAAAATAGATACCTAAGAAATGCATACCTTCGGTATGTTAGACTTGGACATATTTCCAGAAAAATAGGATTAACAAATTAGTAGCCCTTAAATCACTAAATGTTACTAGATTAGAGGATTTATGAACTTGTGATCTTGTTCCAAAAAAGTAATAACCAAGGCTCTTTTTGTAGAACAAATGAAGCTAATATGGGATAATCCAGTAGGCCCAATAGGCCCAACTCCAAATGAGACCGCCCACGAGGCCCAACTCGATACGGTATAATCAAATAGGCCCAATAGGCCCAGATTCAGAAGAGACAGCCTATGAAGCCCAAAGGCACA
>JACGDI010004412.1:691880-726667 GCA_014898725.1 Jacaranda copaia
TGGGGGTATTAGGATTTTCCTACAGGGTCGAGCAGTAAGATAATAAAAGCCCGATCCTCACCACTACCCAACTTTTGAGACATTGGGAGGTGGAAAAGGTTTGAGAAGTTAGCAAAAATAGCTGGCTGGTCAAATAGATACATCAGCACAGCAAAGCTGCATAGGGTTGCAAAACAGTTGGGTAAAAGCTGGGTGATACAAACCCCTAGACCTGTGAGGAGATCGACTATAGGTTGGGCAAGTGGAAATCTTAAACCACACCTAAAACCCTCATCAAATACAGTGATGAACCCCCAAGGAGGTCAATACATCCTACCCTGGGACCCTAACGCCATCATTTCGAACTCATTAAGGATATGGTAGGCTGCCCTGATCCTCACCAGGTCAGCGTTTGTTATTTTTGAGGGGATTTTAGTGTAATGATCTATGGTGAACAACCTGCCCCGGCTAATAGGCATCGCAAAAGGCCCAGCCTATCCCGCAGCACTGCTGCTACTACGTGAACTACTATTTCTACTTGGAGAAGAACTAGATTGTGCTGTGTTTTCACTATCGTTACCCCCCCTTTGTACTAAGTTCTCAGATCTATTGCTACTAGACTCAGTACTTCCAAACATGGTACTAAAAGGTAAAGACAAAAAAATGAAGGTATAATAGGGACATTTACAGATACTTTCTCAAAGCAGAAGTTGCAAAGCAAGAAAATCTTCAACAATGGATATTAACTAATGCACAAATTGTGAAAGTGTGAATGAAAGGACTTCCCCCTTATTTATAGGTAATCGTGTGTGGGAAATCATGTAACTGCAATCATGACAGCCTGCTTCATATCCCAGATGCTTCGTATACTGCACGCTTCACATTCGGCGCACTGATAGCTGCATTAAATGCAAAGAAACCACCTTGGACCCTGATCAATATTTCAAAAACCTGGGTTAAAATCTAAAAACCCTGCTCGAAAGCATCAAAACCTTGGTCAAAAGCACAGAAATCCTAGCCGAAGGTATTCCCTGGTATATTTGAACATAAACTCCCTACTCCTTCTCATCGACATGCTCGATCAGGATCGAAAGTTGGGGGAACTTATGATATAGAATAATCCATTAGGCCCAATAGGCCCAACTCTAAATGAGACAGCCCACGAGGCCCAACTCAATACAGTATAATCCAGTACGCCTAATAGGCCCAGATTCAGAAAAGACAGCCTATGAAGCCCAAAGGCACATCAGTCTGGTTGACCTGTATCGATCCTATTTGGTAAGCCCCGCGGTTGATCCGTATCAACCTGAGGGCCACTTCTGAAGTTTTAGCATCCAAGTCCAATCAACATGAATCGACCTTCGAGTACAAGTTAGACAGGTTGAACCTCTTGGCATTGATGACACATGGCAGCTGATGTGACTACTACCAACGAATGTAACCGCTGCCAACAACTCCAACAACCTCACTAACAACTCTAGTAGGGACATGCTTCTACTGGCATGGTTATCCAGGAAAATAGGAGATTGCGCCACCTGGCACAGTATCGGGATCTGAGCAAAGAATGACTCCCAACCCCCTGTCATGGAGAAAGCCAAGTACACCTGGTAAGGGTACTTAGGTTAAATTGCACCACAATAAGCTATAAATACTACAAGCACCACCACGCTCATGCAATTTATACTGTTTACTACATACTCTCTCTTTATATTCTCCAATCTATCAGAAATCTAACTTAAGCATCGGAGAGCCATAGCCGAGGGCCTCTCGACTAGTTGATTTGCATTCGTGGTTGCAGATCTCAAGCCCAAAATATTTGAATTAACCGGAGTACCTGACTCTCAAGCTCTCTGCAACATCAGAAGTAATCTGCTAGTCCTTTGGATTTAACCCACATGAAAGTTTGTGGACGACTAAGAATTAGTTCAAAAGGAGGCTATTCTTACTTTATTGCCTTCATGATGATTTCATTTAGTTCTAACATGTGTATTTTATGAAGTACAAGTCCAAAACTTTTGAAAAGTTCAAAGAATATAGGAATGAAGTAGAAAAGTAATTAGGACGTAGTATTAAAACTTTTTGATTAGATGGAGAAGATAAATACTTAGGTGCTGAATTCTTGAGTTATCTAAGAGAGAATGGATTCTCACACAATGGATCCCACCCGACATATCCCAACATAATAGGGTAGTCATGAGGAAAAACCATCCATTGTTAGACATGGTATAGCCTATGATAAGTTTCATTGATATCCTTTTTGTTTTTTGGGGATATACCCCTGAGATGGCGGCGAGACTACTAAATATAGTACCCTCAAAGTTGGTGCCAAAGACACCACATAAGATGTAGTTTAGCAGAGCACCATCTTACTATTATCTAAGAGTTTGGGGTCTCTCGCCTATGTGAAGAGACTAGTGGAAGACAAGTTGGATGTCAGATCCATATTATGCAAGTTTGCAAAATGCCCGAAAGATTTTTTGGGTTAATTTTTCTATGATTCCTAAAAAAAAAGGAGTTTGTTTCAAGGAATGCCACCCTTTTAGAAAAAAATTTCTATTAGATAGAAAAGGTATTCTCATTACACTTGATGAAGTTCAAAATGATCATAGCATCCCATAACCTATAGAAACAAAAGTGCATCTCAAGCCTAGCACACAACTTCCTAAAAGATTGGACCAAATTAAGAAATAGCCTAAAAGATTCGAATTTCTTCATGAGATAGAACAAAAAGATAATAATCTAAGGAACTATGAGGAAGCTATGTCAAACATAGATTTGGGTTAGTAGCTTGTGGCCATGAAATTTGAAATGGACTTTATGTACTTCAACAAAATAGAAACTTTGGTAGATCCACTAGAGAGGTAGTACCCTTGGTCACAAATGGATTTATAAGTGTAATCTAGGAGTCAATGGAAAGGTTACAACCTTTAAGGCTAGACTAATGGCAAAAGGTTATACTCAAAGATCTTATATTAACTTTGAGAAAACCTTTTTCCTGATCACTATGCCTAAGTTCATAATGATTATGCTTGCTATAGCCACTTACCATGATTATGAAATTTAGAAAATAGATGTTAAGAATGCCTTTCTTAATAGAAACATTGATAAGAAATCTATATTGAGCAACCATAAATTTTTACATCCAAAGAAAGTGAGCAAATGTTTACAAACCCTAAAGGTCCATTTATGGGCTAAAGTAAACATCTTTAAGTAGGAACGCATGTTTTTATGAGATAATCAAATCATTTGGCTTTATCAAAAATTTGTATGAATTGTGTGTATAAAAAGACTAGTGGGAGTTGTCTACTATTTATTGTGCTTTATGCCGATGGCATCCTTCTCATTCATAATGAGAAAGATGTTAGAGTGTAATAAAGTATGGTTATCTTCACAATTCTCTATGAAGGATTTGAGAAAAGTATCCTTTGTATTGGGAATACCAATTTATAGAGATGATAGAAGAAGATGTTATGGCTCTCTCAATCAAAGTACATTGATAAGATACTAAAGATGTTTAGTATGGATGAAAATAAAATAGTGTACCTCTCAATAGAACATAAAATTCGTCTCTCCAAGTCTATGACTCTTACGATAGAAAAGGAGAGAAAACGAACGTCCCACATACCTTATGCATTTTCCATTAGAAGCATAATATATGCTATTCAATATATGAGATTGGATGTAGCATATGCTCTAACTGTTACGCATTGCTACCAATATAATCCATATGAGAGTCACTGGAAAATTGTGAAAGCAATCCTTGAGCACTTGAGACGAACTAAGCCTTTATTTCTTGTATACACTAATAGAGAGTTGAAACTTAAACAATTTTCAAATTCTAGTTTCAATTCAATGAAGATGACCTCAAATCTACTTTCAAATTTATATTTTGTCTCAATAGTAGTGTAGTAAGTTGGAAGGGTTCCAAATAAAACACCAAGGCGGGTTCTACCACTAAGGCAGAATACATTACAGCATTAGATACCACAAAAAAATGTGTTTAGATGAAAAATTTTATTCAAGAGTTGGGTGTTGTGCCTGGCATTGCAATAGAGCCATTAATTTGTCTTTTAAGATAACAAAAGAGCTATTATGAAAGTAATGAATCCAAGATCTCATTAGTGATTCAAACACAAATAAATACATTATAATTAGATCCTTAAGATCATATATAGAGGCAATGTTTAAGTGGATAAAGTTGCCACGAAAGAGATTGTAGAAAATCTACTATTTAAACCCCTAAAAAGGCAAAATGAGTCTTTATAACATCATGAGAAAATGGGATTTAGGGTAAGTGGGAGATTGTTAGAATAGTGCCCTTCAAGCTAATTAGATTAGCATATAAAAACACTTTATAATAGTCATGATAGAATGATATTTACTAAAATGGTCATCTTCATCTTATGCGATTATGATTTCCTCATACGCATTTAGTTGAAGCCTTTAAATCATACAAAACCACGGGACTTGGTGATGCATATGATGGTGGTCATGAAACAAGTCTCTATGGTCATGATTTTAAATATTCCAAGTTATAGAATCTTATCAGATGGGGCATTTATGATTCAAATAGATTTATACTAATGATGTATACTCCAAAGAGTTAGATATTGCCTTGTTTCATAGACAATCAATGTTAGACATGGATGCATATTAGTGGGTACTTGTTAGGGAACAAGTTAACTAAAGACTCGTCTAGATAAACCATGAGGTAGCCATATAGGCATGTTGGTAGTGGCAAATTCTCTACCTTATAATAGTGCATATAATTAGTCTTTTGACTTGAGGTTCCACAATAACCTTATATTTAGGTCCCTGTGCTTTGATTTTCTCTTACCAAATAGTGGGTCACTTGGGGATTAGGTTAAACACAAGCTACCTAAGTATGGAGGTTGGTGAGTTTAAAGATGAGATATGTTTTTGTTGTTTATGAAGAAAGGGTCAATCTCTCATGTATTCTAAGATAATCGATTCCAATAAATCCTTGTGCAAGGCAATATGATAATTTGAAAAAAGAGCTTTCCAAAGTTTAGGTTATAATAAGGAATCAAACATCAGAAATAGATATATAGTAATCGTGACTATTAGGAAAGCAGCAAATATCTTGTCTTTAGTCTCTTTTAGGACATAAATGTTGGAATAGTACCCCACAGCCAATTAGATTGGCATATAAACTATTTCACTTATGATACAATCTTAATTGAATAATATTCATTGTAAATGGCCATCTTTATCTTATACTTATTTTACTTCACTAGCATTTGGTTAAAGCCCTAAGATCACACAAGATTATGGGACTTGGTCATGCACTGGGTGGTGATCATAAAATAAATCTTACACAGTCGTGATCTTAAAATATTCTAAGTCATAGATCTTATGAGATAGGGCATTTAAGATTCAGACAGACTTACACTAAGTATACATAAATCCATGGGTTGGATATTGTTCCATTTCATTAACAATCCATGTTAGACAGGAATGTATGTTAATAGGTGCATATTAGAGAACACATTCACTGAAGGCTCATTCAGAGAATGTACTAGATAGTCATAGTATCAAGTCAGTAGTGGCAAGTTCTCTATCTTATGCTACTGTATATAATTAGCTCTTTAACTTAAGGATCTATGGTAATTTGTGTTTAGGTCCTCATGTATTGACTCTTTCTTAACCACTTCATGTGTCTTTCAGGTTTAGCCAAGTATGAGCTCCTTAGATATAGAGGTTTGTGAGATCTAAAATGGAATTTGTCTCCTCATCATTGTGAAGAGAGAGTGCATCTCCTATATATTTTACAATTATCGATTTCATGAAATCTTTATGCAAGGTAGTATGATAATTTGAAAAAGGAGTTTTCCAAAGATGAGGTCATAAAGTGGAATCATATATTGGGAATAGAAACATATTTATCGAGGTTATGAGGGAGCCAGCAAATATCTTATCCTAAGCTTCTTTCAGAAGATAGGAGATGGAAGGACCATATTTGCATGGCAAGCATTGAGCTAGAATGGTTATCCAAAAGTACATTCATTTTGGCTAATTAGTTGGGCACTATAGGCTTGAGGTTGAACATTGACAATAGAGATTGGTTACTCTTCAATTAGTGGAGATTAATTAGTTTAAAGGGGTTTAAACTAATGTGAATATTTCGATATTCTAAATATCACAAAAGTTGTTAGCCCATTCCAATGAATGTTGGTACCTAATGGGTCACACACAAAAGTAAATTGGAAATCCTACTTGATGAAGGGAATTTTCTAAGAGTTAGAAATATTGCTCTTGACCAATTTTAAGAAGGGAAACGGTTGACTAAATTTTTGGTCATTTTGACTTGATTAATTTAATTGTTAAATTGATTTAGATAATTTAAGGAGTTAAATTAGATCAATTATATCAAGGAGTTAATTTAATTGGTGCTACATGACTATCAATTAGTCAAGTCAACTTAATAAGTTAAGTTAACACCTTCTAGTTTAAAGAGTTAAGCTATTAGACTTAAAAAGTTAAGCCAAGACTATTTAATTAAATTAAGGGGTTAATTTAATTAAAGTGAAGAATTAATTTTGGAGGGAAATTCAAAATGAAAGAGTTCATTTGGAGTGCATTAGAATTTATTTGGATGTTATTTCATGAGATGAAATGAATATCCCAAGTGAAATTCAAATTAAATTAACAATTCAAATGAAAGATTGTCTTGCTTAAGTGGCACCAACCTCATGGGAAGTGTGATGCCAACTTGCATCACTGCATTTATAAATAGAGAAGCGGGAGGCCAATGTGAAGGGCATGATGCTAGATTGCATTTTTCTCTCTAATTTTGTGTGATTCATTCTTGAGTTGAGGCTTCACACTTTCTTCACCTCCCCCTCTCTAAATTTAGTCTTTATCCTCTATCTTCTCTTCTTGGTTTTCCAACTGATATAGGAGTGATTTGGATTTGCAATTGGTGTGGATCTTGACATTAGAGGCTAGACATTTGGGTAGCTTGGCTTTTGGAGATCCACTACAAGGGCAGACATTTTGAAGGATTGTTTGCAGACCTTGCTGGATTTACTTATTGCTAATTGTTTTACTGGAGCTTCCCCAAGTTGTTGAGGAGGCTGTGTCCAAATTTCATCAATTTTGGAGGTGATTTGAAATGGGAAGTGTTGTCGAGTTGCTGTTGCGCTGCTGGCAAACAACTTTGAATTGTTCAAGTGTTCTTTCACTTTGCCTTGGATTTTTGAGCATTCAAGGTAATCCTTCATTCAAATATGAATTATAAGTATGATTGTATCCTTGGTTTTGAGTGTAGGCAAATTAATTTAACTATTTAGCACTTTAATTATTGGATCTTTGTGGTACACTTGACTTCAAGTGGTATTGGATCTTTGCTGAGAATGGATGAGCTTCAAATTCTGAACTTTAGAGGCAAATAAACTGTCTGATTATAGATTATGAAAGCGCCTGTTAGTTTGAGGATGAAGTATGGCTCGTTGTATATTTTGTACATGCATGAAATTTCTGCCAAGGAGAACTCTTGTATATGTCTGCCTTGTTAATCTCACGGTTTGCAGCATTATTGCAGTGGATAGTGGGAACAAAATTTCAGTTCCGTACTCAAGTGGGATTGTGTTTAACCAATTAGCGATTTGGATTTACATTGTGAATGGCACATCAATTTCCACTTTGGGTTCAAGAGTTTGGTATTCAATGAATTTGGGATCAGGATATGCTTTGCCTACCATGGTTGACTTCTAAATTGCATGCATGGGAAGGTTAGTGGTTTGCAATGTACCCCCCAACATTCTATCACGTTAGCCTTCAATTTCATTGTTTACGCAATTCAAAGATTTATCTTGGGACTTTTGGAATTCAAGTGCTTTGGAATCGCGGATTATCTAATTTCCTCTGCATGAAAAAGAATTTTATTATCTTCATCCATGTTTAGTTTCTTTTCAGAACCTTAATCCTGAACGAAGCAAGTATCTTATTATAGGAGGACACATTTTTGTTGTTGCCCACAGTTGAGGCTTGTTTTTTGCGGAGTCATACCTTGATAAAATACCAGCTTCCATCTGGTATCAAAGCCATGAATAATTTACTACCCAAGCCCTCTACCTCTTCTTCTTCCTCTTCCATAATTCCTAATTCCAGTTTTCAAAAATCTAATGCCTCTAAGATTTATTCTCTCTACGAAATTACCTATCTAACTGAAAATGAAAAAGTCCCTCTTAACCAACCTTCCTCTTATTAATCCATATAATGCTTTCTCCAAACCAAAATCTTCCTTTACCAAAACTATAAAAAGTTTAATCAACCTTTCCAAAATACAGGTTAAAGAATATGTCCAAGCATCAACCTTTGATCAGCATTTTCTTCCAACCATAGAAAAAGAGCAAATAGTATTCATTTAGTTACCTTCCCATCTTCTAGATCTATAGCTTTCTGAGGGATACACTCATATTCACTTTGGAGCTATTAGGTTTGCATTAACCTTACATGGATGAAAAGGTCTTCCTACCACCTCAAGGATTTCTTTGTTGGATACTCATTTCTCTAATTATCAGCATGCTTGTAATGGCATTGTTCATACTACGTTGAATGCGGGAATAGTTCTAATCACTATGTTTTCAAATTTCAACATTCCAATAGCAGATCCTTGTTGAGGTCAGCACTCAAGCTCTAGATTTAGATTTGTGGTGTAATTCCAATGGCTACAACATACTCAGCAACACTCCACTCTCAGATGGTGTATAGGATACAAAATCATTCCATTAGATTTGCCTTTCCATAAGAAACAGATAATGCCTTGCTTATTTCTGTTGATATCAACCATATTCCCAACTATACTTATGTGCCCAGGTAGATTTCAAAGGAAGAACTGCAAAACTTAATCCCAGAGACATGGATTACTGCCTATGAGAGAAATCATTAGTCTACAAAGGAGGCCAAGCTAATTCAGTCTATAGAGCCGTCTTTTCATAAAAACTAAGATGGTATGGTTGAAATTACATTCAACAAACAAAAGGAGAAAATTGGTGTTTATAGTTTCTTCAACCCCCTGTATACTATCCAATCTACTATTCTAATTAGTAGATTTGATGGTAATAGATCTCCGATTTATACTCCAGTTCAAAATGCTATCCTATGATAATGTTCAATGCTTTCTCTAGATGATCCTCATGTTGATACTTCAGGACAACCATCTGGAAAATTTGACTACTTGGTTAAATATACTCCATCGCCTCTTACACCATGGCCAACAACTTATTCTAGTTGGGATGATGACGTTGATAGATACCGCCAAGATGATACAAATCTTGACGATTTGCCAACCATGACACCAAAACAAATCATGATGTTTACGCCTTCCTTATCCTTTTCTTCTGCTTTAGAAATATTTCCTCCAAAAGAAGTTCATACCCTAAAGTTCAGGCATTCATGGAAGATAAAAAATCCAACTTCTAGAAATGCTGATAGGTCTTTGGTTGAGGTTACTACTGTAGAAGCAACGCTTAACTAGTAATCAGAAAACATTATTACTCAAAATCAAATGCTGCAAAAAATTGCCAGAAGCTAAGAATGAATTAAGGCTAAGATGGATAATCAGTTGGCAAGATTGATCCAAACTTTAAAGCAAAAGATTGAAACTATCCATAATGATATTTTGCATCTCCTTCAACACTCTCAACCTTTTTCCCACAAAGAACAGGAGATCAAATCCCTCAAAACCTAACTCAGATCTCTTGAGGAACGGTATCAAAGAGATTCCATATGGAGTGGATCAGAACCTTCTATCTCTACCTTTTTTGTTGTGTTACAACCTCTTCATGGCTTAGAAAATTTTGAAAAATTGTTTGGGGACTCTTCTTCATTCTTCACACCAGAAGAATACGAGCAGAAACATAGATCACCAGTGGTTGCAAAACCACCAGATGAAAAGGAATCTAGTCCTATCACTTCAAAGCCAGGTTCTCATTGATTCATGCAGCAAGGTCCTTCAACTATTAATTCATTAACAGATTTTCTCAAAAAAGCTACTAATTTTGAGAAAAATAAACCTGATAAACCTTGGTTAACTCTCTTAGCAATATCTCCAGAAAATGTTAGCAATCTTAGTGATTCAAAAAATATATCAGAGGATATGCCATATCTTTATATGAATCAACCTTCTCAGACTCTTGAAGAATCAGTTGTTGAAGATGAACCTGAAACTAGTTAGTAAGGAGAATAAAGACACAAAGAATCGCACATCTAAGAACCTGATGATAACTACAACAATACAATGTCAAGATATATGTTTACGTTTGACGATATTCCACCTTCACAATGGCAATAACATATACATGAGATGATGTCTTGGTGCATCACTGAACCTCAAAGACCAAATGCTACACTCATAAGAGTTATTAATGATTTTACAGCAAGGATGACTGGTACCCTAAAAGAATGGTGGTATGCTTTGGGAGAATACAGATAGATCTAGGTTAGAAACTCACCAAACATAGAAACTTTCATGAATTATATCTATGTTAAGTTTCTTGGTTAGTATCAAAACTATGTTGATGCGGCCAAAGTGGAGTCTTCCAAAATGAAGTGCCGCTCATTCAGAATAAAGGATTTGGAGAAACATTTCCAAAGAATATGACAAAATATTTATATTTTTGGTGGGATGGACAATCCAAATCTTAAGCAGGCTTATTTAAATTATATTCCTTATTCTCTTGGTTAAGAAGCTTTAAAATTAATTAAGCTTCGAGGAAACTCTCTTATAGATATTTTCTTTGGAGAAGTCTATCAGTTTTTGTTCAAAGCTCTTGATAGGTTATGCAACAATTGGAAATTCTTTAAGGAATGCCAGGAGATAGGAAAGAAATTCTCTAAGGAGTGTGATTGAAAAGATTTGCAGATCAAATGTAAGTTAGAAAAGTGCTATTATCTGACAAAGTCTTACAAACATCATAGGAGATCAAGAAGGTACAATCAGCAGTGGATGCCCAAGAAAAGTAGGCATTTCTTTTGGAGAATGTTCACAAAAAATAAAGGGGATAGATGCCATATTTGTGACAAGCGAGGACACTGGGTGAGATTTTGTTCAAACAAAAGAAGGTATAAGATTCTCAAAGGGATTTTCCAGCTCACATAGTACGATCTTGAGCAAGATGATCTAGAGTCTATCTTCTTTGAAGAAGCAGAGCCCTATGAACAAACTCTATTTGCTCTTGAAGAAGTTTCTAATGATGATTAAGATTTCAGTTCGGAAAGTATTGAAGAAATATTTCTAATTTTCGGGATCAAGATGATCGGATTGGATCTTCATGTACCATTTGTTTAGGTACAAATTATTCCTTAAAAATTTGATAATCCAATAACTATTGTTGGATTACTTGATATAGGAGCTTCCAGTTCTATTCTCAATCCAAACAAACTTCTTGCCTCTTTTTGGAAAAAACATCATTAAGTTTTTCTAGTTGCTAATAGTGATATACTGTTTGTTAGTTTAATTAGCAAACCTATTAAAACTTAGTTTTTTCCTGAGTTATCTTTAACCCACAAATTCCTTGGTTCAACTTTATCCAGGACTGATATTATTATTGGGTTTGATATTATTAAACAACTATGGGAGAAAAAAGTTGTTCCAAAACCTGAAGGTCTTTGTTTTAAATCTTATTTTCTTCCCTATATCAAACTATAGTATAATATTACTTCTCCTGTTGATTCCATTTATGATATTCAAGCAAATCTAGTTAGAGATTGTTGTGTAGAATCTTATTCAGACTTTCTTCATAATTGCACAAACCCTCTTTGGAAAAATCCATAGTTTTTGTACAATTGCCCTTCAAGAAGGATATTAATGTTAATCCTACAAAAGCAAGTCACCTAGGAATGCCACCTGATTAGATGGAGTTGGCTCTCAAGGAATTAGTCCAGTTACGAGATAAAGGTCTTATTAAGTCCACAAATTCTCCATGGGCTAGTCAAGTATTCCATGTTAACAAAAGGTTAGAGTAGGTTAGAGGTAAAACGAGACTTGTAATCAACTACAAGCCTCTCAACTACTTCTTTGTAGATGAGAAGTTTCCTCTCCAAACCAGAAATTGTATGTTTTCTAATCTGACCAAGGTTAATGTGTTTTCAAAGTTTGATCTAAAAGCAGGATTTTGGCCAATTGGTGTTCATCCTGATGACCAATATAAAATAGCTTTTTGTATTCCAAATGCTCATTTTCAGTGGACTGTTTTTCCTTTTGGCCTAAAAATAGCTCATTCATTGTTTCAAAAAGCAATGGTCAAAATTTTTGAATCCTTGTTCCCAAATGTTCTGGTTTATATTAATGATATTCTCCTATTTTTTGAAGATATGAAAACACATTCTTATCTTCTTCATCATTTTGGAGAATTGATTCAAAAATATAGGATTATGCTTGTTGAAAAGAAAATGATCACTGCTCAGCTAGAGATTGAGTTTTTGGGAATACATATCAAGGAAGGACAGTACTCTTTGCAGCCACATATTGCTTCAGAATTACTCAAGTTCCCTGATGACTTACAGTCAAAACAACAAATTTAACAGTTTCTGGGAGTTATCAATTATGCTGCAAACTTCATTCTCAGGCATGCATCAATTATTAGGCCTTTACAAGATATGCTAAAGAAAGACCCTCTAGAATGGTCTTTTGCATAAAGGAAAGCAGTATGTGCCAGTGAAATGATCATCCAGAAGTTACTCCCATTGCATATTCCTTCAGATAGTACAAGAATCCTTCAAATAGATGCAAGTGAATCTTTTTAGGCTGCTCTGTTGCTTGAAGAAATTAATGGGAAAAACATATTTGTGGATACAAAAGCAGTTCTTTCAAGGTTTCTGAACAACATTATCATTCAACCTACAAGGAAATCTTAGCAGTCAAGAAAGAGATAGAAAAATTCCAATTTCATCTGGTTGGTCATCACTTTCATGTTGAAATGGATATGAGTGCCTTTCCAAAGATGTTGAGTTTCAAGCTCAACGCTCTTCCATCTAGACAACTTATCAGATGGGCAGAATGGTTTTCCCAGTTCTCTTTCACTGTTAACCACATCAAAGGAATAACCAACATTCTTGCTGATTTTCTATCCAGACTTACTCTTCCAGTTATTCCTAGAAATCACATTCTTATTATTTGCATGTTTTTCTATTCTAATCTATCCAATGCCATTTCTTTTCAAAGTTTTACTCTTGAGAGTTTTCCTCCTAAGCTTTTTGATTTAATAAAAATCAAAACTATTAACTCTAGAGCAAAGGAACTTATGTTAAAATTTCAATCTCTCACTGTTAAGAAACCAAGTCTATATACTTTTGGTGGTCTAGGATTCCATCCTAATTTTCCTTTCTTTACTTTGTTTAGTGTCTCTAGTCCATTTCATCTTATGTTTTCAAAAGAACTCTTATGTTTGCTTTGGTATATGTTAGAACAGTGGAAAATTGCTGGTGAATTTCCTATCGAACAATTTATCAAGTGGTTTGCAAAACTGCATAGTAGGTGGTTTGATGATCTAGAAGAATACTTTTATGCCAAAATATTTCTTTAGTGGTTCTTCCCATTATCTATTTGGATGAAGATGTTCGACGTTATTCAAATCAAATTAATCAGGAAAATTACAGTTAATTCCTTTGTCATCTATATTCTCTCTAGACAAAATTCTCCTCATTTTCATAATTTACCATACTTCTATTAAGTTCAGGAATATGGTTTTTTCCCTTATCTTCTTAATAAAGAGTTTTTTTTTTATTTATACACACGCACACATCAGGAGCTCGTTTGGGTTCGAACTCCTGATCTCCCACATTATGTGGGAGACTTATGCCAGTGGGCTACAAGCCACTTGGCATCTTCTTAATAAAGAGTTTATGATCATAGAGATGAGATCAGAGAGTTTTAAAGAAGAATGGCAAAGTTCAATTCAACTGTTCCATCTCAAATCTAGTCTAAGTTTTTTGAAGATGCTACATGGGAACAACTGCCAATTGATTATGTAATCAAGCTTCAGGAAGACGCCAGAGCATATTTTGAACAATTCCATACTGAGACAATCACAGCTACTGCTGATTCCATGTGGGGAGCATCTCAATCCTATTTCAACATTAGATGGAATTTTCTCTCACATAATTAAATTCCATAGAGTTCTGCTGCAACAAAGCTTTGTTCATTCCCTGTTATTTCTACTACCTCCACTTTATCTTCCAAGGGTAAAGAAAAGGTAAATAATGACGAGATGTTCATTGATTCCCAGGACCTATGTGAATTAGACAGCCATCGTTAATGGTGGGAAAAGGTGGGACTTTCTGCTAAACTTGACAACCCATTAGCAAAGATTCCCCAATAGAATAAATCTACTACTACTTTTGGTCCTTATCCCTCCTGGCTTTTTGACTTAAATTATTGTACTAAGTTTGGTGTGCTGTCATGAATTATTGTCCTCAGTATGGTGAGCTGTTGTACTAATCAGATGCTTTATTTGCGTTATTACACTATTCATCTGTAAAAGTCAAAAGCAATTGTACTAAGTGTCTAAAGCATATCTATAAAATATGATGGCTTATTTGTCGTTTGTCTAGCGTTGTATTTCTCAAATAGTATCAATCCCTCTATAAAAGGATAGGTCTTGATACTTGGAGGGTAGAAAAGATTGTATTCCCATTTTGAATAAAATTTCTAGTGCGCCTAAAAGAATGCTTCTCCTATTTTTATGTTTTGTAATTTTATATATTATCTTGTTCATTTTGTATTTTCTATTAACCTCAAACATTAAAATCACCTTCAAATCCCTATCTTCTTTATAAAATTTTAGTATGTTCTGCAGTTGCTTGAAAAGGATCCTTTACATCGGAAAGAATTTTATTATCTTCATCCCTGTCTAGTTTCTTTCTAGAACTTGATTCTAAACAAAGCAAGTGTCTTATCTTAAGAGGACACGCTCTTGTTGTTACCCATACTTGAGGATTGTTTTTAGTGGAGTCATACATTGATAAGATACCAGCCATAGGCTTTGTTTTCCTGCTGGCTTATGCACATATTGCTGATGTCATTAATTCAACTTTGTAACTATGAATAAATTTATTTTGTCTTTATTTTTGTCCTTTTGATGGATGGGGTGGATGCTCACCCCTCTTTTATGGCTTAATTCACCCTTACACTGTAATCCTATTTTGTCTCAGATATATCACATTCATTTTAAGTCTTCAAATGGTATCGGAGTCTTTTCATGCTTTAATTTAGATTTTTGATTAATTAATTCATGTGAAGAATTGATCTAGATATCTAAATACCTGATGATAAATTGGAGTGCTCGGATAATGTTTCTTGTGGCTTCTTTGTTGATGAATTAAAATTATGCTAACATGTATTTTAAATGTTATTTCATATGTGTGTATGTTTTGATTCATAATAGGTAATGTAGAATGTTGATTTATCATTAGTTGATGCTATATGTTGATATAGTATGCTAAACTAGCCTTAAAGTGTTTTGGTCATTTTTCGATCTAATTGAATTGGAGTTCATTGGTGATTTTTGGAGAATAGTGATTCTCGCTTAAACTTAATTTTTGTAGCATATTTGAGCACTTGAATTTCCCATTTTAATAGGTGTTTTAGATCTAAAAATTCATTTATAATGTGTAATTTGATGTTTAAGAAGTACACTAAAATATTTGGAGCACAAACATTGAGCCAAAAACTATGTGATTGGGTGATTACCTTGAAACAAGGTAATCTGCCAGCCCTAGCCAAGCATTGGCTGAGTTGCGAGTGGGCTTGCCGCAGGCCTGTGTGACCAGGTCGGGCAAGTAGTGGCCGATTTTGGTTTTCTATGAGTTTGATGTGTTTTTGTGTTCTTTTTATGACCAAAAGTGAATTGAATCATGCTATATAGATACACAAGTGTTGTGCAAGTTTCAATATTATGTTTGATGTTTTTGATTGCTTTTAAAATCTTGTTAAAGTTAATCTTCAATTTGGTACAAAGATGAGATGCATAATTGTAATGCTTATTTTTGCTTAACCAATTAATTGTTTATGCGATATGCATTTAATTAATGTAATTGAATATCAATTCTTGATTTATATGTTGTTCATTTAATTGTTGAATGGATAATCAATGAAGAGGGTGATCATGAGCCCTTAATATTGATTTAATTTATTTCAAGTTGTTGAAAAGCAATGTATTAAATTAGGGCTTGCATGCCCCTTAATTTCTATCATGTAAATGTTATGAGAGTAGAATTACTAGGAGTGAGGATTTATTTCTCAAGTAAATGTTACAAGGGCAAAGAAAACCATTGAAGGCATGAAAACCCAAGAATATATGGGGATACATTTTTTTGTAATAGTTAGATTTAATCAACATACTTAAAATCAACTAAGTGGTGTGCCTATGGCTCTAAGTGTACCAGTTGGTTAAGGCTCATGGTCATTCCACCCTAGGAGCATGCTAGGCGCATTTACTTATTTATACTTTTTATATCCTATTGATGTATGAAATACATGATTAGGATATAAAAAACCTAAATAAGAAGATAAAATTGATGAGATCTTTGCAAGTAGGAAAATCGCTCCACTTAGAAAGTCTAAGTGCTTTGAAATATTAAGTCAAAATAGATATTAATTAAAAATATTTTTAATTAATCCATGACTTCTAACTATAGTATATGTTATAACAATGCCATTATCTTTGTGTGATGGCACACATCACGAGGGTCACACTTAGCTAGAAAGTTGTGATCATATATTTAGCATATGATGCACCTTTGATTTGATACTTTCCATGCATTAGCACTCATCATGGGGGATGACAAGGAGTGGTCTCGACTTAACGTTTGATTGGTTGGTCCAACTTAACACCTAATCATGTAGAGCATCATATATCCAAGGGATCTACATGAAAACTGAGACAAAATATATCAGTGGTTGCATAGAGATACAATTGGCAAAAGTTGCTTACCTTTTGATTGTTTATGGATGGCACTCATCAAGGGATCTTCATGACCTTGACTTTCACTAGGAAATGAGATTTCCTAAATTCTCCCATGGGTGAATAATTTGATAAAATAGTAGGTAAAAAACATGCCTGAAAGACCATGAACATATTTTCAATATCAATATTCAATCACAAGCTTATATTCTTTTTGTTCCTTTTGTAGATTTTTGAAATCTCAAATTAAAAATGGCAAAAAATCCACTCAATGTTATTTTGGAAACTAATAAGCTAACTGGGCCAAACTTCTACAATTGGTTGAGAAACCTCAAGATTATTCTAGTTTCCAAAAAGAGGACTTTTGTGCTTGTTTAAAGTTCGTTGGACATCATTAGCCATAATGCAACCGATGAGGCATGTGAATTGATCTTGAAGTTTGCCGATGATGATCTGTAAATAAGATGCATCATGATAGCTTTTATGTCTTATGAGCTTCAAAAGTCCTACAATTATATGAAGCTCACAAGATCTACTTACACTTACAAGAGTTGTATGGTGTTCAAACTAGACATGAAAGGTTCTCATTGTCTAAGGAGCTATTTACAACTAGAATAAATGAGGGCTCAGATGTTTATGACCATAGGCTAAAGTTGATTGATCTCATTGAAAAATTTGGTCAAGTATACTTAATCATAGATAATGAGCTCCTTGTGGATTTGATCCTTTAGTTATTGCCTAGCTCCTTTAACTAATTTGTTATGAATTTTAACATATCTTGGCAGAAAGTAACGATTATTGAATTGATCAACATATTGGTGGCCGCCAAGGCGATTATGAAGAAACACAAATCTCTTATGCTTGCTTCCTCTTCCAAGTCTAGGGGTCCTAAAAGAGATGAAAAAGGAAAAAGAGTTCTTCCTATAAGGGAAAACCACTTTTGAAAAGTTTGAAGGTAATCAAGAAGAAGAAAGAGACTAAAACTGATGCAACTTGTTTCCATTGTGGTGTGAAGGGCATTAGAAAAAGAATTGTGAGGATTACCTCAGCACCTTTGAGAAGTGTATGTATTTTATTAAAGTGCACTTGATGACAAATTTTTCCTCATAGATGTTTGATATTGCATGTGGTCCTCACCTTTGTAATTCATTATAAGGGATGGAGACAAGAAGAAGAAGTCTCAATAAAGAGGATATGATCCTCTGTCTTAGAAATGGAGCAAAGGTTGAAGGCATAATCAAGTTAAACTTGGGGAATACTTGCATTGTACTTGATCTTTGTGATTATCTACCCAATCTTGTTAAGAACAATATTTCTATTTCCCTTTTGGATAATGAGGGATATGATTTTTCTATATCTAATAGGAAGCTAAAAGCATTAAAGAATGGTTCTTTAATTGCACAAGGTACATTAAACATTGGATTGTATAAAGTGGATTCTCAACCTTCATTGATGTATATTTAATCAAGTAAAAGAAAATTGAAAAACCAAGAAGATGTCATCTTGTGGCATGCAAGACTTGGACATATCTCTAAAAATAGGATGAATAAGTTAGAAGCTCTCAATGTACTAAATGTTAGTGGCATGAAGGACCTTCCTACTTTTGAGTCTTGTTTAGAGGGAAAAATGATCAAGGTTCCTTTTGTGGGATAAATAGAGCAAACGACAAGTCCTTTGGATTTGATCCATATGAATGTTTGTGTAAGAAGATGCCAGCCAAGGATCCAATTTAAAACACTTAAAAACTGAAATCTAACTTGATGACACCTCCCCAAAGATATAATTCATGATAGTAAAGTGTATTTAGGTCAGAAAAATAACTTGGTACCAAAATCCAACCAAATAGAAGAAGACTACCTCGAACTCCTTCAATGCAGTCTACCCTGGTGCAGCAGCTTGTGGACAACTTTTGCCCAACCAAATATCCACGAAATCGGCTAAAATATAGACACGAGATCACCAAAACCATGATGAAGTTCCAGTATAAAATTCAGCTGAATCAGAAATTGAAAGTGCCTCCAAAAATGCCTCCAACTTTCTGCCCAAACAGAGTGGATCTCTGAAGCAAAGCAATCCAATTGTCTTGGCTCTAATGCAATGATCCACACACCAATGGCTAATCCAATCAATCCTATGTTAGTGGGAATAAAAAGGAGAGATTAAGCTATCAAGTGGCCGATTTTAGGCGTTGGAGATGAAGAAAATTGTGAAGCTTCAACACATGAGGCAACACATGCAAAATTGGAGAGAAATGGAGAATCTAGCAATTAGATCTAAAATGCTTGTGTATCAAATAAGTTGGCCACCCCACCCTATATATCTATACATACATGGAGGGAAGGTGTGATGCTTAGCTGGCATCACACCAAACTCAAGGTTGGCGCCAACTTGCTTGCAAGTTGCACGTGAATTTAAGATGCATTTAAATTTCATTTGGAATCTTCATTTCATCTAATGAAACATCATCCAAATAAATTCAAATGCACTCCAAATGAACTCTTCATTTGAATTTTTCCTCCAAAATTAATTCTTTATTTTAATTAAATTAAACACTTTAATTTAATTAATTAACCTTTGACTTAACTCTTAAATCAATTAGTTTAACTCTTTAAGCTGGTTATTGTTAACTTAACTCATTAAGTTAACTTGACCAATTGATAATCATGTGACACCAATTAAATTAACTCTTTAATTTAATCGATCTAATTAAACTCCTTAAATTATTAAGATCAATATAACAATTAAATTGATCAAGCAAAGATGAAAAACATTGTGTCAACCAAATACCTCCATAAAATCGGTCATGGTGGAACTTCAAGCTCTTAGAAAATTCCTTTCATCAAGTAGGATTTCCAATTGGCTTTTGTGTGTGACTCATTAAGGTCTACCATTCATTGAACATGAGCTCACAACTCTTATGACTTTAAGAATATCAAATATTCACATTAGTTTAAACCTCTTTAAACTAATGACTCAATTCAATTAATCTTCATTAATTGAAAAGTATCTAATCTCTATAGTCGATATCCAACCTCAAGCCCATGGAGCCCAACTAATTGGCTGAATGAATATGCTCTTGGAAAACCATTCTAGCTCTATGCTTACCATGCAAATATGGTCCTTCCATCTCCTATCTCTCGAAAGAGGTTTAAGGCTAGATATTTGCTAGCTTCTTAATAGTGTCAATACTATATTTCTATTCCCAATATTTGACTCCTATTTATGATCTCATCTTTGAAAAACTCTTTTTCCAAATTGTCATACTGCCTTACATAAAGACTCCTTGGAATCAATTATTATAGAATATATGTAAAATATACACATTTTTCAAAATAATGAGGAGTCAGATTCTATCTTCGATCTCACAAACTTCCTTGCCTAAGTAACTCAACTCAAAAGATCCACTTAGTGGTCAAGGAACAATCGATGCATGAGGACCTAAGCATAAGGTTACTGTGGATCGTCAGGTCAAAGGGCTAATTATATGCACTAGCATAAATTGGAGAACTCGCCACTATTGACTTGCTACCATGGATAACTAGTGGATTCTCTAGGCGGGCCTTTAGTGACCTTGTTCTCTAACAAGCACCTACTAACATGCACCTATGTCTCACATAGATTGCTCATGAAATAAAGCAACATCTAACCTTTGAATTTATGCATCATTAGTGCTAGTCTATCCAAATCTTAGATGCCCTATCTCATAAGATCCTATGATTTGAAAAATTTAAGATCACGATCATGTAAGACTTGTTTCTTGATCATCACCCAGTATGTGATCAAGTCCCGTAGTCTTGTGTGATCTAAAGGCTTCAACTAATTGCTAGTGAAGCAAAGAAACCATAAGATGAAGATGGCCATTTATAATGAATATCATTTAATCAGGACTATATCATAAATGAAATAGTTTACATGGTAATCTAATTAGCTTGCGAGGTACTATTCTAACAATTTTTCATTTGTCCTAAAGCCAATTCCCTATAATCTTAAGATCTATCTTCTCAAGATGTCCTTGAAAGACCTTTTGTGATCGGGGTTTAGTTAGTGGATCTATTTTATTCTCTTTCAAGATAACTCTTTCCACTTGTATATTGCCTTTATCGATGATCTCTCAGATAAAATGATATCGCCTCAAAATGTGCTCGTATCATTGATGAGATCTTGGCTCTTTAGGTTGCACTACTGCTCTATTGTTGTCATAGAAAATAACTACTGACTCAACAATGTCATATACTACATCCAACTATTGGATGATAATTTTCATCCAAACACTTTCCATTGCAGCTTTCAAAATTGCAATATATTCTGCCTATATGGTTGAATCGACTGTGGTGTCTTGTTTGGAACTTTTCCAACTCATTGTGCTGCTATTAAGGTAAAATATAAATTCTAAAGAAGATTTTTGGTCATCTACATTAGATTGAAAACTAAAATCTGAAAACCCCTTGAGTTTCAATTCTCCATTGCCATATACAAAAAATAAGTCTATAGTCCTTCTTAAGTGCTTAAGGATTGCTTAAACAGCTATCCAATGACATTCACTGAGGTTGGATTGCAAATAGCTCATAACACTTAGAGCGTGCCCCACATCCAATTTTATACATTAAGTGGCATATATTATGCATCTAACAGTGGATGCATAAGATATGTGGGATATTTTTTGTTCTCATCATCAATCTTAGGGACCATAAATTTGGAGAGATGAAGACCATATCCCATAGAGAAGAATCCTCTCTTAGATTCTTCCATGCTAAACCTCTTTAGTTCTTATCAGTGTATGGTATTTTGGAAGGCCTATGTATCCTCCTCGATCCATCTATAGATATGTATTCCTAATACATAGGATGTTTTTCCCAAATATTTCATGGAGAATTGAGTAGATAAACATGCTTTAGCATACTCTAAAATTTTGCTCTCATTCCTAATGAGAAAAATGTCATCGACATAATACACAATAAACTGTATACTACTCCTACAAGCCTTTTTGTACACAAGGTTCCTACATATTTTTGACAAAACAAAATAATTTGATTGTCTTGTTCAAATATATGTTCCAACTTTTGGATGCCTATTTGAGCCCATAAATGGATCTCTTGAATTTGTAAACCTTTTGCTCACTGTTGTATATAAAACCTTATAGTTGCTCCCTATAGATTTCTTCTTGAATATTTGCATTGAGAAAATCAGTTTTCATTTCTATTTTCCATATCTCATAGTCATAATATGCAATTATAGCAAATAAAATTTTAATAGACTTCGGCATAGCGAATGATGAAATGGTTTCCTCAAAATTGATATTGGGTCTTTGAGTGTAACCTCTTACCAATAGTCACATATTAAAAGTCATTACCTCTCTATTGACTCTTAGCTTTCACTTATAGATCCACTTGTAACCAATTGGTGCTACATCCTTTGGTGGATCTACCTAAGTCTATATTTTATTGGAGTACATAGAGTCCATTTCAGATTTCATAACATCAAGATAATGTCTAGAGTCTATGTTAAACATCATTTCTTCATAGGTCTTCATATCTTTATCTAATTAGTTCGTCTCATGAAATAATCAAAACCTTTTAGGTTACTTTTTGATTCAATCCGATATTCTCAGAGATTATGTGTAAGGCTTCTATTGCTCACTTATTTCCATTACTTGTCGGATTTGATGATCATCATGAAGTTCATCAAGTTCAACAACAATGTTATTTCTATCTAATAAAAATCACTTTTCCAAAAAGTATGCATTTATCAGAACAAATATCTTTTGTTTTGAGGGATCATAAAAGTAAAAACCCATAGACTCTTTTGGGTATCCTACAAACTTGTGTAAGATGGATCTACAATCTAACTTGTCTCTTGCTAACTGCTGGACGTAAATAGGATATCCCCAAACTTTTAGATAAGAGTAAGAAGGTGCTTTGCCATACCATATCTCATGTGGTATTTTTGGCATCAACTTTAAGGGTACTACATTAACAAGCCTCACTACCATTTCTAAGGTATATCCCCAAAAAAGATATAAGCACATTGATAAAGCTCAGTATGGAATATACCATGTCCAATAAGGTATGGTTTCTCTTCTTAGCTACTCTAATATGTCAAAGTGTGCTAGGTAAAGTCCATTGAGAAAGAATCTCATTCTCTTTTAGATAATCCTATAATTTGGTACTTAAGTATTCTCCTCCTTGAGAACCACATGTGGTATCAAATATCCAAGAAGAATTTGTCCTCAAGTGCACTTTAAAAAATATATACCCTTTTTCAAAGATTGTAAGATAAGCTTTTTAATTCCTTTTCCAATGTCATTTAACACCATAAAGGAAACAAGTAGCATCAATTTTAGACTCTTTCATTTTCTTGATTCTCCCCGAATTCTTCATGGGTTACTTTTATTTAGAGGAACAACTCTTCTTCCTTTCATTTCCTTTTCTACGACCCTTAAGGCCCTTAGACTTGGAAAAAAATGCAAGCATAAGAGGTTTATCCTTTTCCATTATCGCCTCAACAGTCCCCAACTTGTTAATTATCATTGATTATTTAGACATATTAAAGTTCATAATGAATTGGTTGAATAAGCATAGCAATGATTAGAGGTTGAAATCCACATGGAGCTCATTATCCATGATCACATCCAATTGTCTGAGTTTCTCAATAAGTCCAATCATCTTGAGACCGTGATCATGGGCACTTGAACCCTCAAACATTCTTAACCTAAAGTGCTCCCTAGATAAAGTAAATTGTTTTTACCTAGTTTGAACACTATACAACTCCTGTAGGTGTGTATAGATCTCATGAGCCTGTTTTATGTGCTTGTAAGTCTTTTAAAGCACATTAGTTATAGAGGCCATCATGATGTATCTTGTTTGTAGATTATCATCGACAAACTTCATTAACAATTCACGTGCTTCATTAGTGGCATCATCGTCAATGGTGTCTGGTAGACTTTGTTCAAGGACATAGGTCCTCTTTTTGAAATTTGGAATGATTTTGAGGTTTCTCAACTAATCATAGAAGTTTGGCCTAGTTAGCTTATTATTTTTTAAAATAATGTTGAGTGGATTTTTAGCTATTTTGAGTTTGAGATTTTAAAAATCTACAAAAGGTGAAAAAAAGAGGATAAGCATGTGATTGAATATTGATGTTGAAAACATGTTCATAGTTTTTCAAGCATGTTTTTCTCCCACTATTTTATCAAATTCTTCACCCCCTAGAAAAATTAAAGAAATCATATTTCTTAGCAAGAATCAAGACCCTAAGGACTTGTAAGTGGACCCATGGACTAAGTGTAATATGTTGGAATAGTACCTTACAAGCCAATGAGATTGGCTTTGTACAAACTATATCCTTGTAAAATAATCTTGGTTGAGAGATATTCTCTATATGGCCACTTTCATCTTATACTTTATTATAGTTCACTTGTATTTGGATGAAGCCCTTAGATCACCTAAGACTGTGGGGCTTAGTTTGGTGACCATGGAATAAGTATCACATGATTGTGATCTTAAAACTTCTAAGTTATAGGATATGCTTGCACTAATGATGCATAAATCAAAGGGTTGGAGATTGCTCTATTTCATGAGAAACTATATGAGATACAGGTGCATGTTAGTGGGTGCTTGTTAGAGAACATGGCACTGAAGACCTACTGGAGAATCCACTGGATAGTCGAAGTAGCAAGTCTGTAGTGGCTAGTTCTGTTGCTTATGCTAGTACATATTATTAGTCCTTTGACCTAAGGATCCATGGTAACCTTATGTTCAATCCTTGTGCTTTGACTCATCATTAACCACTTAGCGGGTCTTTTAGGTTGAGATAGGGTATGAACTACTTGGTATGGAGGTTTGTGAGATCCAAGATGGAATTGGACTCCTCGCTATTGTGAAGGGCGAGTACATCTCATATGTGTTTGATAATAATAAATTCTCAAAAATCCTTCCGCTAGGTGGTATGACAATTTGGAAAAGGAGTTTTCCAAAGATGAGATCACACAAATGAATTCGAACATTGAGAATGGAGACATAGTATTGAGGCTCATGGGGACTTGATAAATATCTTGCCCTAGGCCTCTTTCGAGAGATAAGAGATGAAATGATTGTATTTCAATGGCACGCATAGAGTGATGATAGTTCTCCAAAATATTCATTTTGACTAATTAGTTGGGCTTCATGGGCTTGAGGTTGGACATCGACAATAAAGATTGGGTACTTTTTAATTAATGAGATTAATTGAATTGAGTTGACTAATTTAAAAGGAGTTTTAAAATAGAATGAATATGAGATATTCTAAAGTCACGAGAAGTTGTGAGTCCATGTCCAATAAATGGTAGAACCTATTAGGTTGCACAAAAAATACAATTAGCTTCCTAATTGATAGAGAGAATTTTTTAAGGAGTTAGAAAAGGGATCTTTCTATCCCAATGGACTGAATTTTGGTGCCAAGTACGAAGGTCAATTTTGGCTTGATTGATTTAAGTGTTAAATTAATCAACTACTTTAAAGAGTTAAATTAGACTAAGGATTAAGAAGTTAATTATTTGGTGCCAACATGACCATCAATTGGTCAAGTTAACTTAAAGAGTTAAGTTAACAATTAAGCTTAAAGAGTTAAGCTAGTTTGACTTAAAGAGCTAAGTCAAAGTATAATTAATTAAGTTAAAGAGTTTAATTTGATTAGTTAAGAGGAATGAATTTTTTGAGAGAAGACTCAAATGAGATTTGATATGGAATCTTAGTTAATTTGAAATGAGATTCTAAATGTAACTACAATGCAAATGAAATTCAAATAAAATTTGGATTTCTTTTGCCACCTAGGCACCCCTTGGCCGTCCTCCTTTATGGAATGCGTGATGCCACCTTGGCATCACAAAAATTCACTTCTATATATAGATATAGTAAGAGACTTGGCCAGAGAGAGATTGAGGTGTGCCAAAAGGTATGAAGAATTATATTTTTCGTTTCCCTCAAACAACAACCCCTTTTGCAAGCTAGCATTTCATGAGTTGATAGCTTAGCTTGTTCTTCTTTCTCTGACCATTTTTTAGCTTCATCCATTGTCAATTCTATGGTTCAATCTTAGATTATGAACTGGATACTTAGGAAGTCTCATTGGTGTGTGGACTATTTCAATAGAGACAAGATGTGTGCCTTGCTTTATTTCTAAAGAGCTCTCTACGCGAGGTCCCATTTTGCAATTTTCTCCAGGATGATCTAGATAGCTAATCAATCTAAATTTTTGAATGGAGATTTATCAAGGTATTGCATATCTCCGGTAATTTTTCAAGAATCTTTGGAGGTGATTTGGTAGGGCAATCATCACAATCCTTTTGCTGTGTTGCGAGCAGATAGAATCTAGAACCAATGAAGTGTTCACTTATTTCTTCTCAAATTTTCTTTTCAAGGTAATCCTCTATCTAAACCTAAATACAAGGCATGATTAGATTCCTGGGATGCTTATAGGCACTAGTTATTTTATGTTTTCAAGTTTTAATTTTAGATCCTAGTGCCTAACTTGTCTTCAAGTGGTGTCGGAGCTTAAATCATGCTTATATTTGGATCTTGCTTTGTTGATTGATTCATGTGATGGATTAATATTCATCACCATATTCTCAATTCAATTGATGGATTGGAGAATTTGGTTGATTTGTATATGGCTCCTTGATTGATGAATTAAAAGCATGCTATTATGTATTTTAAGTGTAAATTCATGCAGTTAGTATGTTTGAATTCATAATGATTAATGTTGAAAAGTGTTTTAGCATTAATTGATGTTATATGTTGATATAGCATATTAACTTATGGCTGAAAGAGTTTTTGTCTATTTTGGATCCAATTTGATTGGTATAATGTTGGAGATTATTTGAAGGATTTGATTCTTACTTTTTCAAATTTTTGAAAGCATGTTTGAGCACTTGTATTTTCAGTTTTAAAAGGTGTTTTGAATCTGGAAATTGATCTAAAATGTGTGTTATGATGTTGAGAACACATGCTAAAAGTGTTGGTGCATGACAGTTGAGTAGAGAACACGCTTGCCAAGCCTTAAACCATAAAAACCAAGCCTGTTGGCACAAACCTAGGTGATAGCCGAGCACTATGCACACAGGCTGCCCAGCTATGCACCAAGGGCTGCCAGGTAGCCCAATTTTAAGCGTGTTTAGTGAGCTTTAAGTTATTTTCTCAACTTCTTTAATGCTCAACAAGTTTTTGTACTACACACATTAGTTGCACAAGTGTTGTGCTATACCTCAAAATTATGTTTGACATATTTGAATGCTTTTGAAAATTGGTTAAAGTTGATCTCCTATTAATGGCATAAGTGTTGTGCTTGGTTCAATTATTTGTTTGAGATGAGCATTTAATTGTTAGAATTAATTGTTAATTTTAGATTTGTTTATTGTTTATTTAATTGTTAAATGAATGATGAATGAATGGGGATGATCATGAGCCTTTTAAATTGATTTTATTTGTTTCAAAGTTGTTGAAATGGGTTGTATTAAATGGAGCATGCATGCCTTTTGTTCTATCTTCTAAAAGTTATGAGAGTAGAACCACTAGGTGTGAGGATTTTCATTTCATGTAAATGTTGCATGGAGCAAAGAGTCCTAATGAGGCATGGAGGCCAATTGAAGACCCATGAATGTATGGGATGCACTCATGTAATAGTTTAGTTTAATTCAACCTACTTAAAATCAACCGAAGTGATGCACCTATGGCTTTAAGTGCATCACTTGATTAGGCTCATGGTAATCCCACCCTAGAAGCATGCCAGGCTTTTTTTTACTTATTTACACTTTCCATATCCTATTGATATATGAGATACATGATCAGAACATAGAGAACCAAAATAAGAAGATAAAATGATGAGATCGGTGCAAGCAAAAACCCTCCCTTAGAACGTTGAAGTATTTTCAAATATTAAGTCAAAATGGCTGCAAATTAAAAGAGTTTTAATTAATCCAAGCCTTCTATCAATAGTGTATGCCATGATGATGCTATCGATTTGTATGCTGGCACTCGATCATGAGGGGTCACACTTAGGAGGAAAACTATGAGCATACACTTAGCATGAGATGCACCTTTGACTCGGGAACCCTCACACATTGGCACTCGATCATAGGGGATGTCGTGAGGCCATCTTGAGACGAAGTTTGATGGTGGGTTTGATTTAACACTTAGTAGTATAGATGTCGAATGGTCACGTGGGTTTATATAAAAAATGAGCTAAAATATATCAAGAGTTGTATGAGATACAATTAGCAAAAATAACTTATCCTTTGAATGCTCGTGGATGGAATTCGATCACGGGGGTTTATTAGCAAGTCATTGGGGTCTTGATTCTCACTAGGAAATGTGATTTCCTAAATTCTTCTTAGGGTAAAGGATTTGATAAAATAGTGGGAGAAAAATATACTTGAAAGACCATAAACATGTTTTAATATCAAATTCAATCACATGCTAATTCTCTTTTTTCGCTTCATATAGATTTTTGAAATTTTTAACAAACAAATGGTGAAAAATCCACTTGCAAGCATTTTGGAGATCAATAAACTTACGAGGCCTAACTTCCAAGATTTGTAGAGAAACTTTAAGATAATTCTTGACTCTAATAAGAGAGCATATGTTTTTGATCAAAGTTTACTGGATACTTTGGGTGATGATGCAACGGATGAGGTTCGTGAAGTGTTCTCAAAATTTGTGGATGATGATCTACAAGTTAGATGCCTCATGTTGGCGTCCATGACTAATGAGCTCCAAAAGACTTATGAGCACATGAAACATGCTTCTAAGATCTATACATACCTACAAGAGTTGTATGGTGTTCAAACTAGAGACAAAAGATTCGATTTGTCTAAAGAGCTCTTTAGGATAAGGATGAGTGAAGGGGCAAGTGTCCATGATCACAGGCTAAAGATGATTAGACTTATTAGAAAGCTTGGACAACTTGATGTGATCATGGATAATGACTTTTACATAGATTTGATCCCCTAATCATTACTACCCTCGTTCGATCAATTCATTATGAACTTTAATATGTCCATGCAAATAGTTATGATCAATGAATTGGTGAATGTGTTAGTGACCACAGAGGTGACGATGAGAAAATAAAAACCTCTTATAATGGCATTCTCCTCCAAGTCGAAGGGTCCTAAGGGCCCTAGAAAGGGAGGTACGAGGAAGAAGAGTTTTTTCTCGAAAGGAAAGCAACTTGAGAATAGTTTTAGGAGAGTTAAAAAGAAAGCTAAAACTGATGCAAATTGTTTCCATTGTGGTGAAAAGAGTCATTGGAAAGAAACTACGAAGCTTACCTTGCTATTCTTGACAAGGGTATGTATTTCTTTGAGGTGCATTTGACGACTAATATTTTCTTATGGGTATTTGATACCGGATGTGGTTCTCATCTCTATAATTCCTTATAGGGGATGGAAACAAGAAGGAATCTATGTGAAGAGGATATGATCCTCTATCTTGGAAATAGAGCAAGAGTTGCAGCCAAGGTCTAAGGTGTAGTAACACTAGACTTAAGAAATTCTTGTATTGTTCTTGATCTGATTCACTATGTACCTAATCTTGTTAAGAACATTATTTCAATTCCTATTTTAGATAATGAAGGATTTGATTTTTCAATATCAAATGGGAATTTCAAAGCATTAGGGAATGGTTCCTTAATTGCATAAAGTACATTAGTTAATAGATTGTACATGCTTGATTTTCTCATTCCTTTAATGCATGCCCAAATGAATGAAATGAAGCAAGATATCCAAGATGATGCCATTTTGTGGCATGTAAGACTTGGCGATATCTTTAAGAATAGGATGTGCAAGTTGGAAGCTCTCGAAGTACTAAAAGTTAGTAGCATTGAGGACCTTCCAATTTGTGAATCTTATTTAAAGGAAAAAATGACCAAGGCTTTCTTTGTAGGATAAATGAAGCAATCCACAAGTCTTTTGGATTTGATCCATACGAATGTTTATGGACTACTAAGGGTTTGTGTGAGAGGTGGTTGATCTTACTCATCACTTTCACCGATGACTATAGTCGGTACAAACATGTGTATCTTATGAAGTATAAATTCAAGGCCTTTGAAAAGTTCAAAAAGTATAAGAAAGATGTAGACAAGCAAAAAGGACTTAGTATTAAAGCCCTTCAATAGAATCGACGGAAAGAATACTTAAGTACCGAGTTCTTGGATTATCTTGAAAACAATAGGATTCTCCCTCAATGGAGTCTACCTAGCACACCCCAACTTAATGGAGTAGCTGAGAGGAAAAATCATACCTTGTTAGACATGGTACGTTCCATGATAAGTTTTTTTATGTACCCATATCCTTTTGGGGATACGCTTCAAAAACGACTATGAGGCTATTGAATATAGTACTACAAAGTTAGTGCCAAAAATCCCATATGAGATATGGTATGGCAAAGCACCGTCTTACTATTATTTAAAGGTTTTGGGATCTTGTACCTACATGACACTTACAATAAAGGATAAAGTGGATAATAGATCCACTTTGTACAAGTTTATGGGATAGCCAAGAGAGTCTATGGGCTATTACTTCTGTGATCCCTCAGAACAAAAGGTGTTTGTCTTAAGAAATGCCCACTTTTTATAAAATAATTTTCTATTGGATAAAAGAGGAGTTATCATTGAGCTTGATGAAGTTCAAGATGATCAAGAAATCCCTCAAGTGGTGGAAATAGCATAATTGCAAAAATCTAGTACACAACTTTTGAGAAGATCAAATCGAATCAAGAAGCAACCCAAAAGGTTCGTATTCCTTTATAAGATCAGTCAATCAGATGAGGATCTGAAGACCTATGAGGAAGCTATGTCGAACATAGATTCAGGATGTTGGCTTGATGCCATGAGATCTAAAATAGACTCCATGTACTCAAACAAAGTATGGATTTTGGTAGATCTACCAAAAGGAGTAGTTTTTTTGGTTGCAAGTGGATATATAAGATAAAGCTTGGGATAGATAGAGAAGTAATGACTTTTAAGGCATAACTAGTGGCAAAAGGTTACACTCAAAGACTTGATATTGATTTTGAGAAAAAATTTTCACTAATCGCTATGCCTAAGTCCATTCGAATCTTACTAGCTATAGCTATATATTATGACTATGAGATATGGCAAATATATATGAAAATCTCTTTTCTCAACGGTGACATTGAAGAAGAAATTTACATGGACCAACCACAAAGTTTTACATCCAAAGGGAGTGAGCAAAAGGTTTGCAAGCTCCAAAGGTCTATCTATGGACTCAAACAAGCATCCCAAAGTTAGAACATACGTTTTGACAAAATAGTCAAATCATTTAGTTTTATCAAAAATGTGTATGAGCTATGTGTGTACAAGAAGGCAAGTGGGAGTTCATTATAGTTTATTGTGCATTATGTTAATAACATACTTCTCATTGGGAATGAGGTAGGAATGTTAGAGTGTGCTAAAGTATGGTTATCTATACAATTCTCCATGAAGGATTTGGGAGAAGTATCTTACGTGTTGGGAATATGTATCTATAGAGATAGATGAAGGAGAATGCTGGGGCTTTCCTAAATCTCATACATTAACAAGATACTAAGAGATTTAGTATGGAAGAATCTAAGAGGGGGTTCCTTCCCATTGGACACGGCATTCATCTCTCCAAGTCTATGGCCCTCAAGACTGAAGAGGAGAAATGAAGAATGTCCTAAATACCTTATGCTTTGTCAATAGGGTGCAAAATATATACGGTTCAATGTACAAGATTGGATGTGGCACACTCACTAAATGTTGCGAGTAGGTTCCAATCCAACCCTAGTGAGGGTCACTAGAATGGCTATAAAAGTGATCCTTAATTACTTAACAAAAACTAAGGACTTGTTTTTAGTGTACGATAGTGGAGAATTGAAACTTGAAAGGTTTTTGAATTCCATTTTATAATACAATATAGATGACCTCAAATCCACTTTTTGGATTCATATTTTACCTCAATGGCGGCGCAGTAAGTTAGAAAAGTTCCAAACAAGACACCACGGCTGACTTGACCATAGAGGCAGATTATATTGTGGCCTCAAAAACTGTAAAGGTAGATGTTTGGATGAAAAACTTCATTTGAGAGTTGAAAGTAGCACCTAGAACCACTGAGCTAGTTGTTGTCTTTTGTGACAACATTGGGGTTAGCGCAAGCTAAAGATCCAATATCTCATCAATGATCCAAGCACATATTGAGGTGATATTATTTGATTTGGGAGATCATTGATAGAGGTAAAATTCAAGTTGAGAGAGTTGCCTCGAAAGAGAACATAGCAAATCCATTGACAAAACCTCTATCGCAAAAGGTCTTTGAAAGACACCTTGAGAAGATGGGTCTTAAAGCCATGGGGCATTAGCTTTAGGGAAAGTGGGAGATTGTTGGAATAGTACCTTACAAGTCAATGAGATTGGCCGTGTATAAATTATTACCTTGTAAAATAATCTTGAATGATATTCTCTATATAGCCACCTTCATCTTATACTTGACTATACTTCACTTGCATTTAGATAAAACTTTAGATCACCTAAGAGTGTAGGACTTAGTTTTGTGACCATGGAATAAGTCTCACATAGCCGTGATCTTAAAATTTCCAAGTCATAGGATTAGCTTGCACTAACGATGGATAAATCAAAGGGTTGGAGATTACTTTGTTCCATGAGCAACTGTATGAGATATTGGTGCATGTTAGTAGGTGCTTATTAGAGAACATGGCACTAAAGACCCACCAGAGAATCTACTATATAGTCAAAGTGGTAAGTCGATAGTGGCTAGTTTTCCTACTTATGCTAGTGCATATTATTAATCCTCTAACTTGAGGATACATGGTAACCTTATGTTCGGTCTTCATGCTTTGACTTATCCTTGACCACTTATTGGGTCCTTCAAGTTGAGATTGGGTATGAGCTACTTGGTATAGAGGTTTGTGAGATCCAAGATAGAATTCGACTTCTCGCTATTATGAAGTGCAAGTACATCTCCTATGTGTTCTATAGTGATTGATTTCAAGAAATCCTTGCACATGGTGGTGTGACAATTTGAAAAAGGATTTTTTCAAAAGTGAGGTCACACAAATAAATTCAAACATTGAGATTAGAGACGTAGTATTGAGGCTAATGGGGAGTCGACAAATATCTTGCCTTAGGCCTCTTTCGGGAGATAGAAAAGGAAAGGACCGTAATTGCATGGCATGCGTAGAGTGATGATAATTCTCTAGAATATTCATTTTGGCCAATTAGTTAGGCTCCATGGGCTTGAGGTTGGACATCGACCATGGAGATTAGGTACTTTTCAATTAATGAGAATAATTGAATTAAGTCGACTAGTTTACAAGGAGTTTTAAACTAAAATGAATATGAGATATTCAAAAGTCACAAGAAGTTGTGAGCCTATATCTAATGAATGGTAGAACCTATTGGGTTACACACAAAATCTAATTAGCTTCCTAATTGACGCAGAGAATTTTTTGAGTTAGAAAAGGGATCTCTCTATCCTAATAGACCGAATTTTGGTGCCAATTTTAAAGGTCAATTTTAGCTTGATTGATTTAAGTGTTAAATCAATCAACTAATTTAAAGAGTTAAATTAGACTACTAATTAAGAAATTAATTATTTTGTGCCAATATGATCATCAATTGGTCAAGTTAACTTAAAGAGTTAAGTTAACAATTATGCTTAAAGAGTTAAGCTAGTTTGAATTAAAGAGTTAAGTCAAGGTATAATTAAAAAGAGTTCAATTTGATTAATTTGGAGGAGTGCATTTTTGGGAGGAAGACTCAAATTATATTTGAGATTGCATCTTAATTAATTTGAAATAAGATTTCAAATGTAATTAAGATGCATAAAATTCAAATGAAATTTGAATTCTTTTTGCCACCTAAGCAACCTTTAGCCGCCCCCTTTCATGGAATGTGTGATGCCACTTTGGCATTACACAAATTCACATGTATATATAGATATAGTGGGGGAGTCGGCTAGAGGGAGATTGAGGTGTGCCAAAAGGTGTGAAGAATTAAATTCTTCATTTCTCTCCAAAAACAACCCCTTTTGCAAGCTAGTATTTAATGAGTTGAAGGCTTAGCTTTTCATTCCTCCTCCTACCATTTTTCAGCCTCCTATATTGTCAATTATTTGGTTTTATTTCAGCTTATGAATTGGAGAATTTGGAAGTCTCATTGATGTGTGGACAATTTCAACAGAGGCAAGACGTGTGCCTTGCTCTATTTCTGGAGACCTCTCTGGATGAGGTCTAACTTTGTTATTTTCTTTAGGACTATTGTAAGACCCAAAGTTGTTGGATTCGGTCGGGCATGCTTGGCGGTGCTTGACAATGATCGATTCATGTGTTGGATACACAAATAGGCTATGGGTGCTTGCTAGGACCAGGCAGCGAGCCGTGCACCAAGGGATGGACCCTAATCGATGCATATGCGTGCGGAGCTAGGCCGTGCGCACACTGGTGCGACACTTGACCAAATGGTGCGCACACTGGTGCGACACTTGACCGAATGGTGCGCACACTTGTGCGGGACTTGACCGAATGGTGCGTACACTTGTGCGGGACTTAGCGGGACAATGTGCACTTTGATCAGCACTTGACGGGATGGTGATCGAGACTTGGGTGCAGCTGAGTGGAGCAGCGCGGACAAGGAACACGCTGGCGTGCACGGATGGGCAACGGCGCGCGCGGCAACAGATTGGCGGGAAACGGCTGATCTGGCGGACAGCCTAGTGACATGTTGGCACGTTGGGGCAAATGTATGCTGATGTGTGCGCCAGTTAACTGAGGAAGTTGGCAGACGGTTTTCAGTAGGGAAGTAGGCAAGTAGTGGGACGGTTGTGGGCTGATTTTCGGTAACCGCCCGAGACACTTG
>JACGDI010004412.1:726767-763098 GCA_014898725.1 Jacaranda copaia
GGTGAAAATTTATGTGAAAAATTGACCCCTGTGACAACTATCCAGATGGCCATCATTCTAAATTTTTTACTGGAGATTTTTTAAGGTGTTAGATATCTCAAGTAATTTTTCCAGAATATTTGGAGGTAATTTGGTAGGGCGATCATTATAACACTTTCGCTATGCCACGAGCAGACAAAATCTGGAACCAGTGAAGTGTTCACCTGTTTTTTCTTGGATTTGCTTATCAAGGTAATCCTCTATGTAAATCTGAATCCAAGGCATGATTAGATCCTTAGGATGCTTGTGGGCACTTGTTATTTTATGTTTTTTAGTTTTAATTTTAGATCATAGTGCTTATCTTGCCTTCAATATCCACAAATAATTGAAAGGTAAGCAACTTTTGCTAATTGCATCCCATGCAACTCTTGATATATTTTGCCTCACATTTCATGTAGATCCATGTGACCAGATGACCTCTACTTTACTAGGTGTTAAGTCAAACCTACCAATCAAACTTTGATTCGAGACTATTTGATGATATCCACTGTAACTGAGTGCCAATGCATGGAAAGCCTTAAATAAAAAATGCATCATATGCTAAGTATTTAATCACAACTTTTTCCATCTAAGTATGACCCCCATGGCCAAGTGTATATCACACAAAGGTGGTAACATCATCATGTTATATACTATTGGTGGATTAATTAAAACTCATTTTAATTTGTATCCATTTTTACTTAATATTCTATAAAACAGTTGAGCATTCTTAGTTTTTCTTTCTTGCAAAGATCTCATTATTTTTACATTTTTATTTAGGTTTTCTATATCTTGGTCATGAATGTCATATATCAATAGGATATGAAAAGTATAAATAAGTAAATGCGCTTAACATGCTCCTAAGATAAGATGACCATGAGCCTTAACCAAGTGGTGTACTTAATGCCATAGGTGCACCACTTAGTTGATTTTAAGTGGGTTGATTAAACCTAGCTATTGCATGAGTATATCCCCATACATTCATGGGACTTCAAGCCTCCATTAGTTTTCTTTGGTGCTTGCAACATTTACAAAAGAAAAGAAATCTTCACTCTTAGTGATTCTACTCTCATAACTTTTACATGGTAGAATGAAAAGGCATGCAAATCCCAATTTAATACAACCTTTTTTAATAACTTGAAACAAATTAAATCAATATTAAAGGCTAATGATCATTCCCATTCATTCTGAATCATTCCCATTCATTCTGAAGGCAAGATAGGCACTAGAATCTATAATCAAAACTTCAAAATATAAAGTAACTAGTACCTACAAGAAAAATAGGGATCAAATAATGTCTTGGATTCAGATTTATATAGGATTACCTTGATAAGAAAATCCAAGAAGAAACAAGTGAACACTTCATCAATTCCAGAATTTGCTTACTCATGGTATAACAAAAGGATTGCGACAATCGCCCTACCAAATCACCTCCAAAAATTCTGAAAACATTAATGAACATAGCCAACACCTTGAAAAACCTCGTGTAAAAAATTCAGATTGATTGGCCATCTGGAACATCCTAGAGAAAATTAGAAAATTGGACCTCATGCAAGTAGATTTCTAGAAACTGAGCAAGCCACACATCTTGCCTCTATTGTAAAAGTCCACAAACCAATGAGACTTCTGAATTCTCTAGTTCATGAGTTGGAATAGAACCATAGAATTGATGGTGGAGGCTAAATTTAGGGTAGGAAGATGAAGAAAGAAGCTTAGCCTTTGGCACATGAAATGTTAGCTTGCAAATGTTTTGAAGGGAAAATGAAGAATCTAATTCTTCACACCATTTTTCATATGCATGACCTCCTCTCTCTGTATCTACATATAGAGGCTGAAAATGCGTGATGCCAAGTTGGCATCACAAAATGAATGAGGAGGAGGTGGCCAAGTGGGGTTGCTTAGGTGGTAAACTTTGAATCCAAATTTTATTTGAATTTTATTTGCATCTTAATTACATTTAGAATCTCATTTCAAATAAATTTAGATGCCATCTCAAATCTCATTTGAGTCTTCCCTCCAAAATTCATTCTTCCTTAATTAATCAAATTAAACTCTTTAATTTAATTAATTTTCCTTTGACTTAAGTCTTTAAGTCAAACTAACTTAACTTCTTAAGCTAAATTCGTTAACTTAACTCTTTAAGTTAACTTGACCAATTGATGATCATATTTGTACCAAATATTAACTCTCTAATTATTTATCTAATTTAACTCTTAAATTAGTTGATTAATTTAAAACTAAATCAATCGAGCCAAAATTGACCCTCAAAGTTGGCCCCAAAAATTGGTCCACTAGGAAACATAATTTTTTAACACCTTAGAAAGTTCTATTCATTAATTAGAAGGCTAATTGGATTTTGTGTGTTACCCAATAGGTTTTACCATTAATTGGACATAGGCTCATAACTCTTTGTGACTTTTTAATATCTTATATTCATTCTAATTTAAAACTCTTTTTTAACTAATCAACTTAATTTAATTATTCTCATTAATTAAAGAGTACCCAATATCCATGGTTGATGTCCAACCTCAAGCCCATAGAGCCCAACTAATTAGCCAAAATGAATATTCTAGAGATCCATCATCGCTCTACACGTGCCATGCAAATACAATCTCTCTATTTCCTACCTCTCGAAAGAGACCTCAGGCAAGATATTGTTGGCTTCCTAATAACCTCAATATTATGTCTCTATTCTCAATGTTCGATCCCTATTGGATGACCTAACCTTTGGAAAACTTCTTTTCCAAATTGTCACACCACTTTGCACAAAAATTTCGGGGAATTGATCACCTAAATTACATAAGAGATGCACTTGCCCTTCATAACAATAAGGATTGGATTCCATCTTAGATCTCACAAACATCCATTCCAAGTAGCTCATACCCAATCTCAACCTAAAATACCTACTAAATGGTCAAGGATGAGTCAAAGCGTGAGAACTAGACACAAGGTTATCATGGATCCTCAAGTCAAAGGAATAATAATATGCACTAGCGTAAATAAGAGAACTAGCCACTACCGACTAGCTACTTTAGCTATCTAGTGGATTCTCTTGTGGGCCTTCAGTGCGATGTTCTCTAACAAGCACCCATTAACATGCACTCGTATCTCATACAGTTGCTTGTAGAATAGAGCAATCTCCAATCCTTGGATTTATGCATCATTAGTTTAAGTCTATCCAGATCTTAGATGCTCCGTCTCATAAGATTCTATGACTTGGAAGATTTAAAGTCACGATCATGTGAGACTTATTCCATGGTCACCAAACCAAGTTCTATAGTCATAGGTGATCTAAGGGCTTCATCCAAATGCTAGTGAAGTGAAACAATGCAAAAGATGAAAATGGCTATATAAAGAATATCATTCAATCAAAATTGTACCACAAGTGAAATAGTTTACAAGGCCAATCTCTTTGAATTGCTGGGTACTATTCCAACATATTCATCATTCATACAACACTTAAATGAACAATAAATAAACCAAGAATTGACATTCAATTTGAACAATTTAGTGCATATCTTATTAACATTTAATTAGTCAAGCAAGAACAAGCATAACAATTATGCCTCATTATTGAAGATTAATTTTAATAAGATTTTAAAAGCAATCAAAAATTGTCAAACATAATTTTTAAGAACTTGTACAATACTTGTGCATACATTATGTGTGATATAGAGCACATTTGGTCACTTAAGGAATAAAAAAACACCAAAAACTCACCAAAAATGAAAACAATCACTGCCGTCCTACCTAGTTGCACATCTACATGGCAAGCACACCTCAAAAGTGCTCATTGCTTGGCTAATGCTTAGCCATGGCTAGCAACAACCCTATTTTCAAGGTAATAACGAGTCATATGTCTTTTGGCTTAGCTTTTGTGCATCAATAAGTTTAGGACATCTTTTAAAAACTAAATCACATATTATGGAAAAACTTTCAGATCGAAAACACCTTTTAAACAAGGAATTTCAAGTGCTCAATCATGCTTAAAAAATCAAGTTTACGTAAGAATCACATTCTTCAAAAATCTCCAATTAAATCCAATCCAATTAGATCCAAAAAAATGACCAAAACTCTTTAAGGCCAAATCTTACATGCTGTATCAATCGATAACATCATTCAACACTAAATCAAAATTTAACATTAGCAACTATGAATTAAAATATGTTAAACATATGAATTAACACTTAAAACATATATTAGCATAATTTTAAATCAACAAGTAAGGAGCCACAAGCATTATCTACCAAAGTCTCCAATCTATAATTTAGATCAAATATTTGAAGATCTAGATCAATTCATCACATGAATTAGTCAAATAATAATCTAAATTAAAGCATGAATTTAGGCTCTGATACCACTTGTAAGAAGATGTAAGCTAAGGATCCAATTAAAAATATTTAAAAATTTAAATCTAACTTTATTTCACCTCCCTAAGGATCTCATTCATGCTACTAAAGTTGATTTAGGTTAGAAAAGTACCTTGATAGCAAAATCCAACCAAAGAGAAGAAAATTGGCTTGAACTCCTTCAATGCAGTCTCCCCTGGCACAACAGCTTGTGGACAACTTTGGCCCAACCAAATCTCCATGTAATTGGCTAAAGGTTGGACACAAGATCACCAATACCTTGATTAAGTTCCATGATAAAATTCAGCCAAATAAAAAAATTGGAAGTTCCTCCGAAAATGTTTCCAATTTCTACCTAAATAGGGTGTATCTCCAGAGTAAGGCAATCTAATTGTCTTGCCTCCAACGCAATGATCTACAAACCAATGGCTAGTATAATCACTTCTATGTTAGTTGGAAGACAAATGAGAGATCAATCTATGAAGTGTCCAATTTTGGGGGTTGGAGATAAAGAAAAATGTGAAGCTTCAACTCATGAGGCAACACCTGCAAAATTGGAGGGAAAAGAGAATCTAACAATTAAATTCTTCATTTTAATTAAATTAAATACTTTAATTTAATTAATTAACCTTTGACTTAACTCTTAAGTCAATTATCTTATCTCTTTAAGCTAGTTATAGTTAACTTAATTCCTTAAGTTAACTTGATCAATTGATAGTCATGTGGTACAAATTAAATTAATTCTTTAATTTAATTTCTTAAATTGTTAAGATCAATTTAAAAGTTAAATTGATCAAACCAAGAAGAAAAAAATTATGTCAACTAAATACCTGTACAAAATTGATCATGATGGAAGTTCTAACTCTCAGAAACTTTCCCATATCATATAGGATTCCCAGTTGGCTTTTGTGTGCAACCCATTAAGTTCTATCATTTATTGAACATGGGTTCACAACTCTTGTGACCTTAAAAAATATTCACATTAGTTCAAACTTCTTTAAACTAATAACTTAATTTAATTAATCTCCATTAATTGAAGAGTACCCTATCTTTATTTTTCAATGTCCAACATCAAGCCTATGAAGCTAAACTAATTGGCCGAATAAATGTGATCTTGGAGAACCATTCTAGCTCTACACTTATCATGTAAATACGGTCCTTCCATCACCTATCTCCAAAAAGTGGCCTAGGGCAAGATATTTACTAACTCTCGAATAGCTTCGATATTATATTTCTATTCCTAATGTTTGATTCCTATTTACGACCCTATTTTTGGAAAACTCCTTTTTCAAATTATCATATTGTCTTTTGTAAGGACTCCTTGGAATCAATTATTATAGAATACATAGGAGATATAGACACCCTTCACAATAAGGAAGGGTTGGATTCCATTTTGAATCTCACAAACTTCTATGTCTAAGTAGCTCAAACCTAAGCTCAACCTAGAAGATCTACTGAGTGGTCAAGGAAGATTCAAAGTCTAAAGATCTAAACACAAGGTTTACATGGATTCTCAAGTCAAAGGACTAATTATATGCACTAGTGTAAATTGGAGAACTTACCACTACCTGCTTGCCACTATAGCTATCTAGTGGATTCTCTAAGTAGGCTTTCAGTGAACTTGTTCTCTAACAAGCACCCACTAATATAAACCCATATCTTACAAGGATTGTTCATGAAATAGAGCGATATCCAACTATTGAATTTAAACATTATTAGTGCATGTCTCTCTATATCTTAGATACCTTATCCCGTAAGATCCTATAACTTAGAAGATTTAAGATCATGATAATATAAGTCTCGTAGTCTTGTGTGATCTAAGGGCTTTAACCAAATGTTAGTGAAGTAAAGAAAACATAAGAGGAAGATGGCTATTTATAATGAATATCATTTAATCAAGACTATCTCACAAGTGAAATAGTTTACATGCAAATCTAATTAGCTTGGGGGTACTATTCCAATAGGTTGTAGCCCACTAATAATTAGTGCAAGTGGAGTCTATTCTTACTTCATCACCTTCACTAATGATCAGACTTGTTTTGGACATGTGCATCTTATAAAGTACAAGTCCAAAGCCTTTGAAACATTCAAAGAGTATAGGAATGAGTAGAAAAGCAAAATAAGTTAAGTACCAAAGCTCTTTGATTGGATCGAGGATGAGAATACTTAAGTTCTGAATTCTTGGATTATCTAAAAAAGAATCGAATTTTCTCTTAATGGATTTCATCCGGCACACCCCAACATAATAGAGTAGCCAAGAGGAGAAACTGTACCTTGTTGGATATGGTATGTTCCATGATGAACTTTTTCAATGTGCCTATATCTTTTTTAGGATACTCCTTAGAAATGGTGACATGGCTACCTAATATAGTACCCTTAAAGTTAATGTCAAATATACCACATGAGATGTAATATGGCAAAGCACCTTAGTATCTTTTTTTAAGAGTTTTGGGGTCTCCGACTTATGACAAGCATCTAGTAGAGATAAGTTGTGTGGTAGATAAGTCTTGTACAAGTTTGTGGGATATCTAAGAGAGTATTTAAGATACTACTTTTATGTTTCCTCAGAACAAAAGATGTTTGTTTTGAGAAATGCCCACTTTTGAGAAATGAATTTCTATTAAATAGAAATGGCATTGTCGAACTTGATGAATTTCTAGATGATTATCAAATCCCACAAGTAGTGTAAATAAGAGAACATTAAGAGCTTTATACACAATCTTTGAGAAGATCAGATCAAATTAAGAAGCAACCTAAAAGGTTTGGATTCCTTCATGAGATAAGAAAATTGAATAGTGATCCAAAATCCTATAAGAAAGCTATGTTAGGCATAAATTCAAGACATTTGCTTGACACTATGAAATTCAAAATAGACTTCATGTGATCCAACAAAGTATGAACTTTGGTAGATCCACCAAAGAATATAATACCTATAGGTTACAAGTGGATTTATAAGTGAAAGCTAGGAGTCGATGGAGAGGTAATGACCTTTAAGGTATAGCTAGTGGCAAATGGTTATACCCAAAGACTCAATATTGATTTTGGAAAAACTATTTCACCAATCGCAATGCCTAAGTCTATTAGGATTTTACTTGCTATTGCCACAAATTATGACTATGAGATATGGCAAATGGATGTGAAAACCACTTTTCTCAATGGAAACATTGAAGAAGAAATCTATATGGATCAACCACAAGGTTTTACATCCAAGAGGAATGAGCAAAATGTTTGTAAACTCAAGAGATCCATTTATAAACTCAAACAGGCGTCCCAAAGATCAAATATACATTTTGATAAGACAGTTAAATCATTTGGCTTTTTCAAAAATGTGTATAAAGTTTGTGTGTACAGGAAGGCTAGTGGAAGTAGTATATAGTTTATTATGCTTTATATTAGTAACATTCTTTTCATTAGGAATGAGAGAGCAATATTAAAGTGTATTAGAGCATGGTTATCTACTAAATTCTCCATGACGGATTTGGAAGAAACATCCTACGTATTTAGAATACACATCTACAGAGATAGATCAAGGAAAATATTAGGGCTTTCCTAAACACCGTGCATTGACAAGATACTAAAGAGGTTTAGTATAGAAGAATTTAAGAAAAGATTCCTCCCCTATAGGACGTGGTTTTCATCTCTACAAGTCTATGGCCTCTAAGAATGATGATAAAAGACACAAAATGTCCTACATTCCTTATACATTAGCCATAGGAATCATAATATATACCGTTTAATGTATAAAGCTAAATTTTGCACACGCTCTAAGTGTTACAAGCTACTTTCAATTCAATCCCAGTGAATGCCACTAGATGGTTGATAAAGTATCCTTAAACACTTATGATGTACTAAGCATTTGTTTTTGGTATATGTGAAAATTGGGGGATTTTTGGATTATAGTTTCCAATCCGATATATATGACCTATAATCAACTTTTAGATTCACAATTTGCCTATGGTGTGGTGAGTTGGAAAAGTTCCAAATAAGATGCGAAGGCTAACTCAACCATAGAGGCAGAATATATTGTAGCTTCAAAAGCTACAAAGGCGGGTGTTTAGATAAAAAACTTCATCCAAGAGTTGGATGTAGTGCCTAGCATTGCTGAGCTAGTGGTTGTTTTTTAAAACAACAGTGGGGTGGTTGCATAAGTTAAAGAGGCAAGATCTCATCAACAATCCAAGATATTTTAAGATAATATTATTTGATCTAAGAGATTATTGATAAAGGTAACATCTAAATGAAGAGGTTACCTTAGAAGAGAATACAACAAATCCATTGACAAAACCCCTAACACAAAAGGTCTTTAAAAGACATCTTGAGAAGAAATGTCATAAGACTAAGGGAATTGGTTTTTAGGACAATTGGAAGATTGTTGGAATAATATCCCACAGCCAAGTAGATTGGCATGTAAACTATTTTGCTTGTGATGCAATCTTGATTGAATGATATTCATTATAAGTGGCCATCTTTATCTTATGCTTATCTTATTTCACTAGTATTTGGATGAAGCCTAAAGATCACACAAGACTATAGGATTTGGTCACGCCCTAGGTGGTGATTATGAAACAAGTTTTACATAGTTGTAATGTTAAAATATTCCAAGTCATAGAATCTTATGAGACAAAGCATCTAAAATTCAAATAGACTTGAACTAACGATATTTACATCTAAGGGTTGTTGGATATTGCTCCATTTCAAGAGCAATATATATTAGATATAGGTGCATGTTAGTAGGTACTTATTAGAGAACAAGTTTATTGAAAGCCTGCTTGGAGAATCCACTAGATAGCTAAAATGACAAGTCATTGGTAGCACGTTTCCCAACTTACGCTAGTGAATATAATTAGTTCTTTAACCTAAAGATCCATGGTAACCTTATGTTTAGGTCTCCATGCTTTGACTCCTTGTTGACCACTTCGCTGGTCTTTCAAGTTGAGCTTAGGTATGAGCTACTTACATATGGAGGTTTGTGAGATCTAAGATAAGATCCATCTCATCATTGTTGTGATGGGCAAGTACATCTCCTATGTATTCTATAATAATTAATTTCATAAAATCCTTGTGCAAGATAGAATGACAATTTAGAAAAAGAATTTTCAAAAAATGAGGTCATAAAGGTGAATCAAATATTGGGAATAGAAACAGAGTTATTGTGACTATTTAGGAGCCAACAAATATCTTGTTCAAGCATTTTTCAATAGATAGGAGATGAAATGACCATATTTGCATGGCAAGCATAGAGATAGAATGGTTTTCCAAAAGCATATTCATTTTGACCAATTATTTAGGCTCCATAGACTTAAGGTTGGGTATCAATGACAGAGATTGGGTACTCTTCAATTAATGGAGATTAATTGAATTGAATCATTAGTTCAAAGGAGTTTAAACTAATGTGAATATTTTGATATTCTAAATACCACAAGAGTTGTGAGCCCATGTTCAATGAATGGTTGAACCTAATGGATCATACACAAAAGCCAATTACGAATCCTACTTGATGAAAGGAATTTTCAAAGAGTTAGAAATATTCCTTTTGACTGATTTTAAGGAAGGAAATGGTTGACTAAATATTTGGTCATTTTAGCTTGATCAATTTTCTTGTTAAATTGATATAGATAATTTAAGAAGTTAAATTAGACCAATTAAATTAAGGAGTTAAAGTAATTGGTGCCAAATGGCTATCAATTGGTCAAATTAACTTAAGAAGTTAAGTTAACACCTTCTAGCTTAAAGAGTTAAACTAATTGACTTAAAGAGTTAAATCAAGACCATTTAATTAAATTAAGGGTTTTATTTAATTAAAGTGAAGAATTAATTTTAGAAGAAAATTCAAAATGAAAGAGTTTATTTGGAGTGCATAAGAATTTATTTGGATGACATTTCATGAGATGAAATGAAGATTCCAAATGAAATTCAAATGCAAATTAAATTCACATTTCAAATGCAAGATTGTCTTGCTTAGGTGGTGCCAACCTCATGGGAGGTGTGATGCCAACTTGCATCACACCTCAACCTCTATAAATAGACGAGTGGGTAGCCAATGTGAAGGGTGTGATGCTAGATTCCATTTTTCCCTCTAATTTTGTGTGATTCATTCATGAGTTGAGGCTTCATATTTTCTTCACCTCTCGTTCTCTAAATTTAGCCATCATCCTCTCTCTTCTCTCCTTGGTTGTCCAGCTGACCTAGAGGTTATTTGGATTTACCATTGGTGAGTGGATCTTGACATTAGAGGCTAGACATTTGGATAGCTTGCCTTTTGGAGATCCTCTGCAAGCGTAGAAACTTTGAAGGATTGTTTCCAGACCTGCCAGATTCAATTGTTGCTGAACTTTTTACTAGAGCTTCCCCAAGGTGTTGAGGAGGTGGATTCCAAATGTTAGCAATTTTTAGGTGACTTGATAAGGCAAGTGTTGTTGAGTTGCTGTTGCACTGCTGGGAGACAGCTTTAAATTGTTCAAGTATTCTTCTACTCTACCTTGGATTTTTGAGCATTCAAGGTAATCCTTAATCCAAATTTGAATTGGGAGCATGATTAGATCCTTGGCATTGTGCGTAAGCAAGTTGATTTAGCTTTTTTGTGCTTTATTTATTGGATCATTATGCTACACTTGACTGCAATAGGAAATAGAATGACCACATTTGCTCGAAAATTGTAAGCATTAATGAATCACCCTTAATTAATTCATCTAGTTGATTTGGATCCATATGCTTGTGCTAGACATCAAAAATGGAGATTGGGTACTCTACAATTAATAGAGATTAATTAATAGAGTGATTTGTTTAAAAAAGTCTAGACTAATCAAAATATTCAATATTTGATAAATCACAATGAGTTGTGAGCTATGTCTAATTAATTGGTGAACCTAAAGGGTCAGGCACAAAAGCCTAGAACTCTATCATTTGATTGGAGAAATTATCTAAGGGTTAGATAATTAAAGTGACCAAGTTTGGTGAAGGAGGAGACCAAGTTGACAAATTATTAATTAGCCACTATAGCTTGATTAATTTAAGTTTTAAATTAATCAAAATAATTTAAATAGTTAAATTATGCCATTTAAATTAAGGAGTTAATTTAATTGGTACCATGTGATAATTTGATTAGCCAAAGTCAACTTGAAGAGTTAAGTTGATTTAATTAACTTAAGGAGTTAAGTTAATCTAATGAAATTAAGGAATAGTTTAATTAGTAAGAGAATCTAATTTTGCAGGAAAATTAAATTGAAGAGTTCATTTAATAATTAGTGAGTTGGCATTTTAATTTGAGAAATTAAAAATCAAACATAACTAGCCAATTTGCCATCCAAGTTGGCAAAGTGAGGAGTGTGTGATGGAAGCTTCCAAGTGCTTCAACTTCACACTATTTAAACACCTTATGGATGGCTACATGATGCTAATTTCCAGTTGCTCATTTTCCATCCAATTATGAAGATCTCATGTGTTGAGAGAAACTACCTCACTAGATTTTCTCTAATGTCTTCTATATGCCTAATTATCTCACACTTTTGCTCCCATCTTCCTCCTCTATTTTATATCAAATAAAGTGAGGATTACGAGTGTGTATAGGTGTGTGGATTTCCTTTAGAGGCACAAAATGTGGTGTGGTTTGAGTTGGTAGTTGAGATCTTTAAAGATTGAAGCTTGTTTTTGGGGTTTTCAAGCACCGGCGATTTTGGAGGCTTTGCCACTATTTTGCTACCAATTCATCATCATCTTAGAGGTGTTTTGCATAGAAATGTTGCTAAAGTTACTTGTTGGAATAGTGCCCCACAGGCAATTAGATTGGCATGTAAACTATTTCACTTGTAAGACAATCTTGATTAAATGATATTCATATTTCAATGGGCATCTTCATCTTATTCATATTTTACTTCATTAGCATTTGGTTGAAGCTCTTAAATCACATAACACTATAAGGACTTTGTCACACACTATGTAGTGATCATGAAATAAGTTTTATGCAATCATGATCTTAAAATATTCCAAGTTGTAGAATTTTATGAGATAAGGCATCTAAAATTCTGATAGACTTGCACTAATGGTGCATAAATCTAAGGGGTTGGATATTCCATTTCATGAGTATTCCATGTTAGACATGGGTGCATGTTAGTTGGTGTTTGTTAGAGAACTAGTTAACTAAAGGCCTGCATGGAGAATCCACTAAATAGCTGTACTAGTAAGTTAATAGAGATAAGTTAATAGTAACAAGTTCTCCAACTTATGTTAGTGCATATAATTAGTTCTTAAACTTGAGGGCCTATGGCAACCTTGTGTATATATCCTCATATTTTGACTCTTCCTAACCACTCTGCGGGTCATCTAGGTTGAGCTTAGGTATGAGCTATTTAGATGTGGAGGTTTGTAAGATCCAAGATGGGATCTATCTCCTCGCCATTATGAAGGGCAAGTACATCTCCTATGTATTCTATAATGATTGATTCCACAAAATTCTTGCACAAGGTAGTATGATAATTTGGAAAATGAGTGTTCCAATGATGAGGTTATAAAAGGGAATCGAACATTAGGAATAAAATATAGTTATCGAGGCTATAGGGGAGCCGACAAATATCTTGCACTAAAATTTTTTTCAGGAGATAAGAGATGGAAGGATTATATTTGCATGGAAAACGTAGAGCTAGAAAGGTTAACCAAGAGCATATTTATTTCAACTAATTAGTTGGGCTCCATGGGCTTGTGGTTGGACATCAACCATGAAAATTAGGTGTTTTTCAATTAATAGAGATTAATTGAATTGAATTATTGGTTTATAGGAGATTAAACTAACATGAATATTTTGACATTCAAAGTATCACCAGAGTTGTATGCCCATGTCTAATAAATAGAAGAACCTAATAGGTCAAAGAAGCTTAAAGGAAGTTCTTTTTTATGAAGGCAATTTTCTAAGAGTTCAAAAATTCCTAGTAACTAGTTTTGTGGAGAAAAATAGTTGGCTAATTTTTTGGTTATTTTGACTTAATTAATTTAATTTTTCAATTAATCAAAGGAATTTAAGGAGTTAAATTAGACCAATTAAATTAAGGTGTTAATATAATTGATGCATGTGATATTTAATTAGTCAATTTAAGGGGTTAAGTTAACATCGTCTAGCATAAAAAGTAAAGTTAGTTGACATAAGGAGTTAGGTCAAGACCAGTTAATTAAATTAAGGAGTTCATTTAATTAATGTGAAGAATTAATTTTGGAGGAAAATTCAAATGAAGGAGTTCATTTGAGGTGCGTTTTGAATTTATTTGGATCACATTTCACTAGATGAAATAAAGACTCCAACTAAAATTAAAATGCAAGCGAAATTCACATTTCACATGCAAGTGGCCTTGCTTAGTTGGCACCCTACCTCATGGAACACCTCTCTATCTATAAATAGAGTGGTAGCCGACCACTTGATGCAATTCATGCTAGATTCTCTTTTTTCCTCCAAAAGTGTGATATATTATATGTTGAAGTTTCACACATTCTTCATCACCTTCCCTTCATTTTTTGATCTTCATCTCTTTTTCATGCTTTTGTGATCAAGCTAATGAAAGGTTGATTGGATCTTGCCTTGGGTGTGTGGATAATTTCATTAGAGGCTAGCCATTTAGATAATTTTGCTTTTGAAGATCCATTGCAGTGCAAATTGATTGGAGGTGATTTTGGAGCACTTGTTGCCTTTTTTTTTTGATAAAATTTTTACTTGATATTCCTCAAGGTGTTGGGGAGGTTTGTCCAAATTTCATCCAAATCAGAGGTGGTTTGTTAAGTCAAACATTGTCGGATTTCTATTGTCCTAGGAGGAGACAATTTTGAAGAGTTCAACCTTATCTTCAATTCTACCTTAGATTTTAAGCAATCAAGGTATTTATTCTCATCCAAATTCATTTTACAGTATAGGTTGATCCTTGGATAGAGTGTAATCAAGTTTTGATTTAGCTTTTTTGCTTTATTACATAGATCTTCATGTTACACTCTCTTTCATTACTGACCAAAGATGTGGAGCAAGAGATCCTTGGTGAAGAAGATATTGATCTTGCTTGGAAGGAGTTCTATTGGAAGATCTTGCTAACTACCTTTAAATCTTTCATGCAAGGTATCATTCTCTAGCCTTTAAATCCACTATTACGATTAGGTTGAGGATTTGCAAATTCATTTTTGCCTAATTTTTGTAATTATTTTAGATCCTTACACCTTTTCTTCTCTCATCATGCTTCAAATTTTTATAAAGACATGGCTTTAGATTGTAAATTTCTATTACAAGGCTTTGGAAGAACCCACCACCATAGACAAAAGAACATCTAAAAGCTGTTACAAAAATAAAGGATAAAGTAAAGGAATACCTTATCTTGCTATCGCCAACCTAAGCCATTATTAGGTTATTGAAATTGACACTTTAGATATAGGTTATGGTGGAGTTCTAAAACAAAGAATTCCATAACCAACACTGAGCAACTTATCCAATATACTTTGGGTTTATGCCACCTAGCTCAACAAAATTATTCTACTATAAAGATGAAAATTCTTTCTATAATATTATGTCACTGGATATGAAGGTGAACTATTACATAAGAAGTTATATATAAGAACAAATTGTAAACTAGCTAAAAGCGTTCTTAAAAAGAAGTTAAAAATATAGCTTCTAAATAAATATTTGCTAATTGGTAGGCATTACTACCATAGTCTGAATTCAATGTTGAACACATTGACAGATGTAAAAGTTTTGTTGTTGATTTTCTCACAAGAGAACTTTTGTAGAGATAAAAGAATATCCAAAAAGCTCTTTATTAGGGAAGAAAGCTCTAGGCAAATTAGAGAAGGATAAAACATTCGCTAATGTAGCAGAAGAGGCAGCAAAAATAGCTAAAAGTTATTAGGCAAATGAATGTGAACATGAAGAAGATACTTATTGTGTGGAAACTTATGAGTTCGCAATACCATTAGAGGATGTTGAGGGACAAAAGTACCCATTTGCCTATAAACTTAGACATATTCTCATGCAATTGATTTGGTCTTTAAAAGATGCATCCAAACTATCTTTCAAACATTCACCTTAATAGACATTTTCTAACTATTCATGGAGGTAATAATGTTTGTTTCTACTAGGCCATCCTACAAGAAATGCATTCAATTGTAATAGAATCGGTGGATCATAGTAAAGATTCTATTGCTTATAGCAACACTACTGATAGCAAAGTTATCATAAAAAAGGTAATGATGTCCTCAGAATAGGGTATCCACTCCCAAGAGCTCAGGTACATAAAGTATCAATATCACCCTAAGAATCCAAAAGTCATTCATATTAGAATAGTACCTTGCAACCAACTTGGTTGACATGAATCACTATTCCTATGATACAATCTTGATTCAATAATGTTATATAAATGGCTATCTTCATTTTATGTGTGTCGTAATATTCTTCACATGTATTTGGTTGAATACACTCGAATCATATAAGACTATGGGACTTGGTCATGCATACGATAGTGTTCATGAAATAGTTTTCATGGTCATGATTTTACATATTCTAAGTCACAAAATCTTAGAGATATAGCATCTAAGATTCAAATAGACTTGCACTATAGATGTATACTCCAAGAATTTAGATATTGGCCTATTTTATAGGCAATTGTAAACAAGACTTGGATGCATGATAGGGGGTGCTTGTTAGAGAATAAATTTACTGAAGAGTTGCTTAGAGAATCCATAAGATACTTGAAGTGGCTTGTCGATAGTGGAAAATTCTCTGGCTTACAATACTACATATAATTAGTCTCTTGACTTGAGATTCTATGGTAACCTTATACTTAAGTCTTTGTGCTTTGATTTTTATCCAGACAACCTAGTAGGTTGCCTCGATTTATGTTATAAAAAAGCTACATATGTATAGAGGTTAGTAAGTTTCATGAAGCTACCCATTTGCTCATTGTGAAGAAAGAGTTGATCTTTTATATGTTCTTTGATGATTAATTATGAGAAAATCCTTGTGAAAGCTAATATAACAATTTGGCAAAGGCATTTTTCGAAGTTGAGGTCATAAATTGGAACTGTGCATCAAGAATATATATATATATATAGTTATTGAAACTATCAGGGAACCAACAAATATCTTACTCTATGCCTTTTTTGGGAGATAGAAAATGGAATGATACTATTTGCATGGAAATCATAAGCAGAAAGGTTCGCACTAATTAATTCATCTAACTAGTTAGGCCCCATAGGCATGTCCTATACATCAACTATAAAGATTGGGTATTCTTTAAATTATGGAGATTAATTAAAGAGTGATTGGCTTAAAGGAGTTTAGACTAATCAAAATATTTTTTATTTAATGAATTGCAAAGAGCTATGAGCCTAGGTTTAATTAATTGGCGAACCTAATAGGTTACACCCAAAAGCCTTTAGGCATTCTAGTGAGCTTGGAGAAATTATCTAAAGAGTTAGATAATTAAATTCATCGAGATTGGAAGAGACCAATTAACTAATCAAAATTGATCACATTGGCTTGATTAATTTAACGTATAAGTTAATTAATTAATTTAAAGAGTTAAATTAAATCAATTAAATTAAAGTGTTAATTTGATTGGATCATATAACAAGTTTAATTAGTCTTGGCAACTAAAGGCGTTAAGTTGGTCCAATTAAATTATTTGATTTAATTGATATTAGAGAGTCTTATTTTTGAGGGATTATTTAAGTAGAAGAGTTCATTTAAATATCGGTAATTAAAATAGAGATTTCATTAGAGGAAAAACTAGGCACTTAAGTGACATCAGTTGGACCAATAGTTTGAAGGGTGTATCTAAAAAGTCCTTAATGCATCCACACACTCAATAAAAGAGCCCGATTAAACTTCAAGAGGCCGGCCATAAGGGATAAATATATCTCCCACCTCTTCTTGGTGTGCTAAAAAAACTCTTTCCTACAATCCCTCTAATCTATTCGCTTCCAATCTCTCTCTTTCTCTCAAACACTCTCTCTTTCTTTCATATATTCTGGCAAAAGATAGGAAGATTAAAAGTGATCAAAAGGTGTGTGGTCTTCATTGAAGGCTTCACAATTGGGTTGCTTTGTGGTGATCAAGGAGTCCAAGTTGAAGAACAATTCTTCATTCACGGCGGCACTTGGGGATCATTTTTTCCATACTTTTTGTTGCTATTTTTGTTCATCTTTTAGGTTATTTTAGGACAAATTTGTTGTTGTATTTTAAAGAATTTAGTGGCAAAAATTGGCTAACTCTATAACAAAAAAGGTCTTTTTATTACGTTGCTAAATATAGCAATAAGCCAAAATTCATAGCCAAAATGCTTTTGCTACATATTTGATACCATAGAGAATACAACAGTGACAAAACTTTGCTAAGAAAAATAATCATAGCAAGTAAGTTTTGCTACAAATTTTGTAGTTTTTGTTACGTGACATTTTCTATAGAAAATGTCATTAAGAAAACCTATTCTTTTGGCATGGATTAAATTATCTTAGAGAAAGCTACTTTTGTTACAACGGACATTCGAAGCAAATAAATTAAAAATAGCTCAAAATTCATTTGTTAAGGTAACATTTGAGTAGCAAAAAATTTTAATATATTTAATATATATAATTTTGTCATAATAATTATTTATTATTTTTATTAGCTTTAAAAAACGTTGCATACTTTCTAATAAAGATGCTAATTAAAATCCATGATAATCAAAGTGAACTAATCAAAATATGAGAATCACAAGCATAGTAAATTTTTTAACCTAATGAAAGTAATATAATGATCATAAAAATATTTCCATCAATAACAAATTTCCATCAATACAAGATGCCAATACACAAGTGAAGCATCAAATCTGTAGTTTTTCAAATTCATTAGTAAATTATAAGTACTAATTTCGTAGTTTAGAAGGTAAACCGATATGTATCATCATTCATAAAAAGCTAGCCTCAAACTACTTATCAAAATATCTATATACATATTTTTTATATTCCGACATCTCCATGACTTGCAAGAAAATTGAATAAATAATAAAAAGGTTGTAGCTCAGAGAAAGCCCAAGACATCAAAGAGCTAGAATAACTATTATATCAAATACTTAATATAAGATCATCACTATGTATGAATTTGAATGAGGCATGATGGAGCAAATTCATTAGAAAATGAAGACCAACATTCAAAATATAGCTATATGTATTAAGAAAAATAATGATGAACTAAAAGATATATTGATATGGGATAACCCAACAGGCCCAGCCTAACAAGTTATCGATCTTAGAGAGGACCCCTAGGCCCACTTAACATACATGGCCCAACATTGCTTTTGGACGTAATTAGGTTGGATCACTTGACCACAATTGCCTAATCGAGTGGATTGTTCTCAACTAAATTCAACCAGAGGTTTTAAGCCACTTGGTCTATGCAATCATCCTTTTGGTCGACCATCTTGTTTGTTCAATGATTGTCGACCATAGTGCTTACTCCAACGTTGAATCATATCCTTGTTGCATTTGATGCTCTCACAAGCAGCGTGCCTCTACATTAATGGAACATCCCACCCAATACTACCTTTGCCGCCACCCAATACTACCTTTGCCATTAACTCTGTAGGGAGGCATAACCCTAGAGTACTATTTACTTTGAAAAGTAGGAGATGATGCCACCTGAAATAGTATTGAGATTGGAAATGACTAATAACCCCCAGGTAATGACAAGAGCCCTCTACATTTGATAGGAGCATTTTAGACATATCAGCCACCAAAAGAAAGCTATAACTACCTCACTATCAGCCATCCTTTAGGTAATTCGATATACACTATATGTTCTTACTCTGCTATTCGATTACCTTAATTTGATTAGTACTAATTATGCATGAAATGCCTTAGCCGAGGGTACCTCGGCTAGTTTAATATTTACAATTGGTTGCAGATCTCAGACCTTGAAGGATGATCATTCAACCTCCTTAGTCGAATTAGCCCAAACACTACCCTATTCACTAAATATAACTTTCAACCTCATCATCTTGGTGCCGTCTGTGGGAAACTTGAGATTGCAACTAGAAAAAATGGTGAATACTAGAAGAGCCGCATCAAAGAGGGAAGATAACAGTAGGTCAGCATCTCCACCTCCCCTTTTACCCCAGCAAGGTTCACATGACCCAGGTCCCGGTGCCCCTCGAGTGTAAGTTGTTACGTTGATCATGCCTTAGCTAATGCAGCTGATAAGTGAACAAATCTCTACCTAAATCTCTTCTCTACTTTCCACTACATTAAATAGGTACACCATCATGTTAGCCCTTGCTAGCAGCGCAACACTGCAACCATCTCAACTAGAAAAGAGGTCCCTCTGGGATAGTTGTGGTCACTAGAAGTCCAAGCAACAATTAACTAAATGAGAAGCCAGCCCTAGATGCCCCCATAGAGAGAGGGGGCGATTGAAACTAAGGGAGGAAATTGCTGACTTTGTAGACCACCACGTTCGACCTAATTGAGCCCCACAATGTGATAGGGTTAAACATTCTAGACATGACCAACAAAAGAAAGTAGATGAATCTACAGATCATAAGGTCTAACCTATTCAAGCCCCACATTGTGATAGTACCGAGTATGTGAGATCTTATTTTGATTGGAAAATTATCCAAGCAAATTGGCAAAAGTAGGAAGAAGTCTCCCACCAAGTGCAACAACTAAACAGACGCCTTAATGAGATCTTGAGGAGAAACATTGAGAGGGTGCCCAACCCAGAGGGCCCCCAAAGGTCTCATTGAGAGAAAGGCTCCTCTTTTATCCAGGAGATTGTTAATGAGTTCATTACTATCGACGCCAAGGTCCCAATCAAACTTTTGAGGTCTAATGGCTCAACCAACCCTAATGAGCACTGGATGTAGTTTGAGCATATGATGCGGTTACAGAAGCACAATGAGTACATCCATGCCAAGATATTGGTGACCAAATTCTAGGGCATAACGCTCAATTAGCTTGTTAAGCTAGAACCCTCATCGATATACTACTATAATCAGATTTGTGATAAATTTCTGCACCCTTTCGCTACTCAGAGAAAGGCGAAACATTCCCACACTCATCTCCATACTGTCAAATAGAACAACAGGGAGTCTCTCCGTAACTTTTTTATGAGGTTTAATAAGAAGGTCCTGAAGATAAACAACCCTAAGATTGTGTTTCTAATTAATATGCTATTCTTGGGACTCAGACACAAGAAATGTGCTAACACTTTGGTGCGTGAGCACCCAAGGTCGATGGAGAAATTTCTTCACTTGGTGGAGAGATATATGACCCAAGAGGATATGAACAAGCTGAAGTTTGAAAACTCTGAGGTCGAAAAAAAGAAAAATAAGGAGAGAGATGACTAAAAGCATAGAGATAAAGGTCAATCTCCAATAAAGCGCTTCCACAACTACACCTCAATAAATATTCTAATGAGAGAGGTCCTATTTTCCATTCTATATGATAATCTCCTTAAGAAATTGAGGAAGCTAATAGAGACTGAGGTAATGAAAAAATTAAATAAATATTGCCACTTTCATAAATAAAATGGGCATAACACTGATGAATGTTTCATTCTCCAGGATGAAATTGAAAGGCTCATCAAATAGAACAATCTCAAAAAATATGTGGCCGTTGACACACAAGTTGAAAGGGGCAAAACTGATCGGACTCCCCATAGAGAAAGATTGGTTAGCGCAATGAGGGAGGATAAAAGAAAGACACCAGCCCAAGAAGATTGTTTGCCCATTTGAGAAGTAATTGATATGATCGCAGGAGGTCCCTTTGGGGAAGACTCAAAGGAGGTTGGAGTTGAGCAAAACCTCACTTATTGAAATGATATTCTACTTATTAACGAGTGTAGAGCCCATCTCTTTTACTGATAGTGACCTAGCCTACCTTGAAGAAAAGAATATCAACCATAAAACTAATGGTCCTATGGTAGTCTTTATTGAGATTGCCAACTTTGAAATAATGAAAGTTCTAGTTGATAATGCCTGCTCAGCCAACATCATTTTTCTCTACATCCTGAAAAGAATGAACTTAGGTCAATTGAAGTTTGAACCTGTGCATACTCTTCTAGTTAGGTTTAGAGGCTCAGAAATTATTTTGGAAGAGTCCATCAATCTCTCGATATTATTTAGGGAGGCACCCTAAAGAAGGACTTTGATGGTGAACTATCTAGTGGTCGACACTTCATTCGCTTATAATGTTATAATTGGTCAACTAGCTCTCAATGATTTTCATGCTATTATCTTGACTTATCATATGAAGATCAAATTCCCGACCCTGGCCAGCACAGGCAAATTGTTTGCAACATCAAGGAAACTTGGTGATGTTACAACATTTCAGTTGAGTCAAGCGAATGAAAGACTCAACCGCAATTGAAGACCTTAGTGGACGCCTCTATAGTGGAACTCGAGGAGACCTAAGTTAATAAAAAGAGATAGTTGAAGGATACTCGAGTGGAGCCCATTGGGGAGTTTAAAATAGTTGAGTTGGAACAAGAAAACCCCAACAAATTAACTCAAATTGGCACAGACAAAAGCCCCTACTTCAGGTATCTTATGGTCGATTTCTTTAGGAGAAATGTCAATATCTTTACCTTGAAGGCATTTGACATCCAGGGAATCGACCCTAGTGTGATCGTATACTGCCTCAATGTCTACCCTTCATACAAGCCGATCAAACAGAAGATAAGGACATTCAATGTCGAGAAGACCTAGATCATCGAAGAAAAAGTTAGGAAACTTTTAGATGCAAGTTATATAGTATAAATTCAATATTCATCTTAGCTTTGTAATGTGGTACTCATCCTAAAGAATGAGGGACAATGGTGCATGTGTAATGATTTCACAAAATTGAATAAAGTTTGCCCTAAGGATCCTTACCCCTACCTCGAATAGATTTACTAGTAAATTCTACTACTGGTTGCGAGTTATTGAGTATGATGGATGCATTCCAAGGCTATCAGCAAATATTCATGGCCCTTGAAGATAGGGATAAAACTTTATTTGTGGTTCCCAATGGAGTTTATTGCTTTTTGGTCATGCCTTTTAGACTTAAAAATATTGTAGCGACCTACTAGAGACTAGTCAACTTTATGTTCAAGAATGAGATAGGCAAGTCGATGGAGGTGTATGTCGATGACATGATTGTGAAATAGAAAAGGCCTAAGACCATTTTCTCGACCTCAATCATACTTTTTCAATATTAAGAGCATTAAGTCTAAAGCTGAATCTAAATAAGTGTACGTTTAGGGCTCAATGAGGTAAATTTTTATGTTATATGGTCAGTCAATAGGACATTAAGGCTAATCCATAGAAGATTTAAGCTGTTCTGGACATCTCCACTACTCGAATAGTTAGAGATATACAGCAATTGATCGAGAGGATTATTGCGTTTGGGAGGTTCATCGCACAATTGTCAGACAAGAGATTACCTTTCTTCAAAATTCTCAAAAATGCTAAGACATTAAGTTTCCAATGGAATAAATAGTGTGATCAAGCACTGATTGAGTTAAAACAGTATTTATCCTCACTCTCGATGCCTGCAAAACCCAAACTCAGAGAGGTTCTTCATATATATTTAGCTATTTTGGAAGCATCGATCAACTCGATCTTGGTCTCGACCAGAGAAGAAAACCATCAACTAGTTTACTACTACAATAAGTCATTCCAAGGACCAAAGCATAACTGCTTGGAGATCGCAAAATTTACATTGGCATTAGTCACTACAGCTCAAACATTATATCTATATTTCCAATTTCATGCCATGATAATGCTGACTAACCAGCTAGTGAAGCAGGAGCTGTTGAAGCTAGATGCCTTTGGGAGGTTAACCAAATAGACCATTGAATTGGGAGAGTTTGATATAACCTTCCAACCGAGAGAAACCATCAAAGCGTAGGTCTTGGCAGATTTCATCACCGACTAAGTCGACCAGCCTGAGAAAAATAACGAAACCCCTCTTACTTGGACTTTACACATTGATAGATCTTCAACTATAACTAGAGAGGGAGCAAGAGTGGCTCTTTATTCCCCAGCAATGGAGGAGTATGATTTTACGATCAAGCTTGACTATGTTGTTACTAATAATGAGATAAAATATGACGCTCTCCTTATCAGGATAAGGATAGTACTCGATAGAGACATCGAGTACCTAGCTCTAATCACAGACTCCCAGTTGGTAGCAAAATAGGTCGAGGGAAATTTTGATGCTAAAGATTCAATGATGAGTCAGTACTTGGTCGAAGTTAGAAAATTACAACAATCATTCAAAAAGTTCACCCTCAATTAGGTACCTCGATCTGAGAACGAGCATGCAGATGCCCTATCCAAATTTGCTAGCTCTCGACCAAAGACATAAGAGACTGAACAATAACATTTCTAGTCGCCGATAGGCCATCAATTGAACTACTCGAGGAGAACCTTATAGGAAGCATTGAGGAGGCAGTCCTTTCATGACAGGATTCGATAAAACTCTTCTTTAGTCATAGCAATATCCTCAAAGATAAAAATGATACTTGTCGCTTTTGAAGACAAGCTCCAAGTTTGCGTTGGATGAGCATGGCCAATTGTATAAGAGGTTAGTCTCTGGATCACCCCTGAGGTACCTAGATCTCAACCAGGCTCATAAAGTATTATAGCATATCTATGCAAGCATGTGTAGGAATCATTTTGGGGAAAGATCCCTTGCACATAAAATAATCAGGTATGGATACTTTTGGCCAACATTACTAAAAGACTCTATGGATTTTGCTTAAAAATGTACATCATGCCAAGTTCATTTGAACTTTCTGCATTAACCCGCCGCGCCCGTAGTTAATGTTCAAATTTCATGGTTTTTCGACAAATGAAGGATTGATATTTTGGGCATACTACCAAAGTTAACAGGTTAATGAAAGTTCATAATCATGGCGATCGAATATTTTATCAAGTAGGTTGAGGTTGAGCCTATCCGAAAGATAACCAACACAGCCATCAACAGTTTTATCTAGAAAAACATCATTTGTCATTTTGGGTTACCTAAGATCCTTATTTCAAACAATGAGACTCAGTTCCAAATCAAAAGTACCAAACGTTGGTGTGAAGCCTTGGGAATCACCTATCACTTTACTGCAGTAGGTAATCCTTAGTTGAACAGTTAAATAGAGGTGACAAACAGAATAATTCTTGACCATTTGAAAGCCAGGATACAAGATACTATGTTGAGCTGGGTAGACGACCTCCCAGGAGTGTTGTGGGCATATAGAACAACCCCCCATACAACTACAAGTCATAGTCCTTACAGTTTAGTGTATGGGTCTGAGGCAGTCATCCCTTCATAACTTATTCAACATACAACTTGAGTCATTTACTTCCACTTGCTCAAGAACACATTAGAAAGGATGCTCAACCTTGAGACTATTGATGAACAAAGGCAAGAGGCTTACAACACCATGCAACACTATGGATTGAAGATAGTGGAGAATTATAACAAAGAGGTCAAGTTGCATCATTTTAGGGTTAGAGACCTCATCCTCAAAAAGGTGAAAGTGTCTAAGAATGTTGGCAAACTTAATCTGAAATGGGAGGGACCCTATACCATTGTGAAGGTATCAAAGCATAACCTTACCAACTTGCTAATATGGATAGGGATCAGCTCCCTCGCCCATGGAACGCCATCAACTTGAAGAAATTCTACATATAAAAGTACATTATAATCATCCTCATATTCTATGATATAAATAAAGTTCTAGTAATACTACCACCATTTGTTTGCATTGTCACAGCCGTATCCACATTTCACCTCTCTAATCTTCAAGTCAACCCTGTAGTCGACAAACAAGTAGCTTTATGCTACCACTCAAGCTTCAAGTCGACCCCATAGTAGACGAACAAGCAGCTTCATGCTGCCACTCAAGTTTCAAGTCTACTACGTAGTCGATGAACAATCAGCTTCATGCTTCTACAGTAAAATTTCAAATTGACCTTGTAGTTGACACAAAAGTAGCATCACATTGCCAAACTAAAGTTCTAAATTGACCACGCAGTCGACTCAAAATAGCTACTTGTTACTAACTTAAGGCTTTTTAGCCCAAACTATATAATCGACTCAGCAGTCAATTAATAAGTCGACCATAAAATAATGAAAATCGACTATGCAGTCTGCAAAGTTGTGCAAATAAATTATTTGCTATGAAGACAAACTATTGAATGTGCTTTGCTAAGACCATGCGTCTCTCATCACTAACCAAAATTGACAACAAAGTTGTTGAATTTTCTAGATAACTATCTTGATAACTAACTTGGTTGTCAACTATTCACATATACAATCACAATAGTAAGTGGTATTCAACAAGAAAGATCTGAAATTGATCTCATTCGACAAGAGAGATATCAAAATGATATTTTGATTCATAAAAATGGTCATTACAATGACATTGCTATTACAAAAAAGAGAGAGCAAAAGCAGCAATAACAGCAAAGAGTTCAGAGATTAAGTTTGGCTGGACTTGGCCTAGTCACCTTTGTTCCAATTTTGATCGGGCTCCGACATTATAGATGCGAGCAGTTAAATAGCTTGAGCTAGTCATGAAGGCCTTGCGACGTCGCTCATGAAATTAGCTAAGTGCAACACGTACTACGCAATGTTGACCTATTTCTTCCTCAGTTGGAAGGCAAGGTTCTCATTTAAAATGTCATATTTTTAGTATTCTTTTACTCATTTTTTGAATCAAGTTATTAATTTTATTTTTTAACTTTTATAATTTATTTTTAAATTCTTTTTTTTTTGTTCATCTTAGTTTATAATTTTATAGGATGACTCTATTCTATGGTTTTTTAATATTTTTAAAATTTATTTCACTTTTAAATATTTATAACTTCAAAAATATATCATTCAATTTTTATTTTTTATTCATATATGCATGTACTTATATATATGTATACGTATGTATAATTTGACCTATTTTTAAAAAAATTATATACTACTTCGTCAACATATATTCTTAGATCTTTTTTGATCTATTTGGAAGAATTATAAGATGGTTACTTCAATAAAAATTACACTCACTAATTTTTTAAATTTATAACACTGGATATTATTTAATCCATCAAAAAATATGTACAATTTTTAACCCTGGAAGATTAACAATATTTTTTTTTTGTTATTTGTGAAATACAATATGAAGATCCAATTTTATTTATACAAAAAGCAATTGAGGATGAACATAATAATTTTTGTTTCATATTTTCTTTTACATTCTAATTTCATCCTCATATCCTAGCATTAATGCCTAATTTTAAATAATTTTTTACTTTAATTTTAACTTTGTATTACTAATGTCATACTCTTTTCTTCATTTAATTATTCGATAGCCATGGTTTCTATTAACTTATATACTAATGTTGATTTTAACTTTTTAAATATTTTATATATTTATTTGATATTTCTCTAATTTTCTTATATCTTTACTATCATCGTATTATCTTGACTTAATTGATTTTCAATTATAAAATAGATTCTTGGCAACCAATTTTTGATTTAATCTATACTCATCATCTTTTAAATTTAAATCAATAATAAAAGTAATATAATTTTAATTTTTTTCCAAAAACTTTTAAGTCATCAATCTTGCATTCAATATCCTTCTCATATATTTTTATTTTTTAGTGAAAAATATTTCTTATTTTTAATAAATTATATAATCATATTCATAAACTTTTATCTTTGGAAGTTTTAAATTTGCTTTAACTTCTTGCTAAAAAAATTTTAAATTTATTTTTCATAACATCATTTATATGAGATGTCTTTATATGTTCCAAACTTTTAGATACTGAATTTTTAGGCTTTAAATTTAATTTTACTTAACCATATTTTAAAGTAATATTCAATTTTACTAATTACCTAACAGTTTTTAGTGACATTTTTACTTTTTTTTTGTTATTTTTAATAAGATTTATGATTCAAAAATTAAATTAATATATAGTAATTTTAAAGAATAACACGAAAATAATGGTAGTTAAAAATTATAATAAAACTAGAGTTATTTTTTTATTCACATTACTTTAGCTCTATAAGTTAATGAAACCCATACCAGAATACAACTTTGCAAGTAAATGAATTGCAAAATTGTAATATTCCAACCACCATTCAATCATTTCTCTTCTCATGTCCTGGAAAATATGTATGTATATATATATATATAAGACCAAAATAAAAATATAGCACCTCAATGCAACCCTAAAATCTCCAAGCATGAGATTTCACTAAAATAATAAAAAAAAATCCAAGAAAACCCGAAATTCTTCAAGATAGAGGTGATGCAAGGATCCATTCACCGTAGGAAATTAAAATATAAAACTTAACTTATATCACCACACCCAAGGATCTAGATTATGTCTCAATTAAGGATTTCAGGAAAAGAAGAAATACACTTGAGTGATTTTCACAAAATCAAGGTGATGATCCTTCAATAGAGAGCTCACTAGTGAAGATCTTCAATGCCAATTTGATTGATCTTCTTCTTCCCACTTCAAAGCCTTTGAATCCAAAACATTTTGGCCTTAAAAGCACCACTAAATAGTGGGAGAACAATAGCAAATTCATGCTCCAAAGCATCAAAGCTACCAATTGAATTTCTCCTTGAAATGCCTCTTCAATCTTTGAAAAACTCTTCTTCAAGTGCTATATTTTGTTCACCAACAATAGCACTCCTATAGTGCCTCCAAAGGTATCTACCCACCTATGACACTATAAATCCTCACTCTTTTGCTAAAATTTGAATCAGAAAGAAGAAGGAAGAAAGTGAAGATACGTGAGGGAGTTTGGAAAAGAGAGAGAGGTTAGAGAGAATTTAATAGGGGCTGTTATTTTTCTCAACACACAAGATAAATTTTGGGAGTGAAATTAGGAGAGTGGTTGGCCATTAATGTAGGGATTAGGGGTGTTCATGGGTCGGGTTGGTTCAGATTTGGGGAAAAAAAGAATCCAAACTGATTATTTTTAATTGATTCAGTTCGAGTTGAGTTTTGTCATTTTTAATTTCTAAACTCGAACCAAACTGAACTAATCTAGATCAGGTTGGTTTGGTTTAGGTAATTGGGTTCAAGGAAAAAAAAGAAAGAAAGAAAGAAGGAGGAAGAGGATGAGAAAACATCAATTGCAATTTCTTTAGTTCTTTAACTAGGAAATCAAGATAATTAAATTATTCTCAAAATATTCATCAAAATTCAAAAGCACAAAGTATTCCACAAGAGTTGATAAATTGTTATAAATTATCTCCTTCTTTATCACAAGCCATGATTGATAATATAAAATTCTAAATCCTAATCTCATGAGTTGAACATTAAATACAAATATAAATAACAAAAGTTATAATTTAAAAAAATTGTTATTTATTTTAATTAAATAGCTAGATCAGGTTGGGTCAAAAAACATGAAGTCCGAGAATTGAACAAAATGTAATCGGGTTTGATTGGATTTTACCCGATCAAACCCAATTATCCAAACCAAACCGAAGTAACTAAATTGGTTCGGTTTAGATCATTAGGTTCATCAGATCAAGTTGATCTAATGAACACCCCTAGTAGAGATGGGGGTATTTATAGTGTGTGTTGGATATTCTTAAAAGCATTCATCACACTATCATTGCCACTTGCATGCTTAGTTGGATTTTAATTTTAAAAATTAAAATAGCAAATTATTTTAACATGGATTCTTCCATTTCAATTTTCTTTCCAAAGTTAAATTCTTCGATTAATTAAATTAACTCTTTTATTTAATTAAATCAACTTAACTCTTTAAGTTGACTAGACTAATTAAATTGTCACATGGCTCTAATTAAATTAAGGCGTTAATTTAATTGGCCTAAGTTAACTTCTTAAATTATTTGATTAATTTAATAATTTAAATTAATCAATACATTGTGACCTACTCTTAATTAGTCAACTTGGTCTCTTCCAAATTCGACTAATTAAATTATTTAACTCAGATAATTTCCTAATTCCAATTAGAGTGCTCTTGGCTTTTGTGTGTGATCCTTTTGCTTCACCAAATAATTAGACATGAGCTCACAACTCGTTGTTATTTAGTGAATATAAAATATTCTAATTAGTTTAAACTCCTTTAGACTAATCACGCTATCAATTAATCTCTATTAATTGAATGCTGCCCAATATCCATAGTAAATGCCTAGTACAAGCCCATAGAACCCAACTAATTTGATGAATCAATTTTGGGTGAACCTTTACCACATACGATTGCCATGCAAATACAATCTTTCCATTTTTTATCTTCTAAAAAAGGCCTAAGGCAAGACATTTGCCAGTTCTTGAAGTCATCTATAACACATGAATCTAATAATAAAGCACAAAAAGAGATAAATTAACTTGTGTACACTCAAAGTTAAGGGTCTAATCATGCTTATAATTCATATTTGGATGAAGAATTATCTTGATTGCTCAAACATCCAAGGAAAGAAAGAAGAATACTTTAACATTTGAATGCTATCTTTCAATGGTGTAGCAGCAACTCAACAACAATTGCCTTGTCTAATCACCTCAAAATTTGCTAAAAATTGGACACAACTTCCACAACAACTTAGGGAAGCTCTAGTAAAACAAAATCAAAAATAAAAAATTACTCCAAAAACACCTCCAAATCGATTGGAGTACAATGGACCTCCAAAAGCCAAGCAATCCAAGTGTCTTACTTATAAGGTAATGATCCACATGCTAATGGCAAATAAAAATCTCTCCTAGGTCACTTGAAAAATGAAAGAGAGAAAAGAGAGGATGGGGATCAAATTTAGGAGCGAGAATTGGAGAAAATATGATGCCTCAACACATTGGAGAATCACACAAATTGGGGGGAAAATTGGAATCTAAAAATTAGATGTAAAGCATTCAACAACCAGCCACTTCTCTCCTATGAGGTTGGCGTCAACTTGCAAGAAAGTTGCATGTGTGAAATTCTTAATTTCACTTGCAATTGAATTTCATTTGGAATCTTTATTTCATATGATGAAAGGTTATCCAAATGAATTCTAATGCACTCCAAATGAACTCTTTCATTTGAAATTTCCCTCCAAATTAACTCTTCACTTTAATTTAATTAACCCCTAAATTAATTAATTAATCTTGATTTAACTATTCAAGCTAATTAGCTTTTCTCTTTAAGTTAGAAGGTGTTAACTCCTTAAGTTAACTTGAACAATTGATAGTCATGTGGCACCAATTAAATTATCTTCTTAATTTACTTGATCTAAGTTAATTATTTAAATTATTTAAATCAATTTAAAAATTAACTTGATTAAGCTAAAATGACCAAAAATTAGTCAACTGTTTCCCACCTTAAAATTGGTCAAGAGAAATATTTCTAACTCTTAGAAAATTCCCTTCATCATGTAGGATTTCCAATTGGTTTTTCTGTGTGATGTATTAGGTTCTACCATTCATTGGACATGGGCTCAAAAATCTTGTGATATTTAGAATATTGAAATATTCACATTACTTTAAACTCCTTTAAACTAATGACTCAATTTAATTAATCATCATTAATTGAAGAATACCTACTCTCCATGGTCGATGACCAACCTTAAGCCCATGGAGTCCAACTAATTGGCTGATATTAATATGCTTTAGGAAAACCATGTGAGCTCTACACTTGATATGCAAAATATGGTCTTTCTATCTACTATGTCCCAAAAGTGACTTAGGGCAAGATATTTGTTAGCTCTCTAATAATCTTGATACTATATTTCTATTCCTACTGTTTGATTCCCCTTTAGGACCTCATCTTTGGAAAATTTCTTTTCCCAATTTTCATACTACTTTACACAAAGATTTCGTGGAATTGATCATTGTAGAATACGTGGGAGATGCATGGAGTCCAACTAATTGGCTGAAATGAATATGCTTTAGGAAAACCATGCGAGCTCTACACTTGATATGCAAAATATGGTCTTTCTATCTCCTATGTCCCGAAAGTGACTTAGGGTAAGATATTTGTTAGCTCTCTAATAATCTCGATACTATATTTCTATTCCTACTGTTTGATTCCCCTTTGAGACCTCATCTTTGAAAAATTTCTTTTCCAAATTTTCATACTACTTTGCACAAAGATTTCGTGGAATTGATCATTGTAGAATATGTGGGAGATGCACTTACCCTTCACAAAGATAAGCAGTTAGATCCTATCTTAGATCTCACAAACCTTTGTATCTAAGTAGCTCATACCCAAACATAACCCAAAAAACCTGCAAACTGATCAAAGAAGAGTCAAAGTATGAGGACCTAAACACAAGGTTATCATGGATCCCAGGTCAAAGGACTAATTATATGCATTAGCGTAAGCAAGAGAACTTGCCACTACCAACTTTCCACTATGGCTATTTAGTGGATTCTCTAGGCTAGTCTTTGGTGAACTTGTTCTCTAACAAGAACTCACTAACATGCACCCATGTCTAACATGGATTGGTCATGAAATGGAGCAATATCCAACCACCCTTGGATTTATGCATCGTTAGTGCAAGTCTATCTGAATTTTAGATGCCATATCTCATAAGATTCTATAATTTGAAATATTTTAAGATCATAATGTATAAGACTTGTTTCATGATCTCCACCCAGTGTGTGACCAAGTCTCATAATCATGTGTGATCTATGGACTTTATCCAAATGCTAATGAAGTAAAAAAAAGCATAAGATAAAGATAGCCATTTATAATAAATATTATTCAATCAAAATTATATCACAAGTAAAATAGTTTATATACCAATCTAATTGGCTGTCAGGCACTATTCTAAAAATCTCTCACTTTCTCGAAAATTAATTCCCAATAGTGACCCATTTTCCTAAGATATCCTTCAAAGACCTTTTACTTTAGGAGTTTAGTTAGTGAATTTGCTATATTCTCTTCTGAGGCAATCCTTTCCACACGGATGTTGCCTTTATCAATGACCTCCTAGATCAAATGGTGTTACCTCAAAATATACTTGGATCATTAATGAGATCTTGTCACTTTAGCTTGCCACTACCACTCTATTATTGTCACATAAGACAACTACTGACACGGTAATGCTTGGCACTGTATCCAACTGTTCAATAACGTTTTCCATCTAAGCACTTTTCTTTGTAGGTTTTGAAGTTGTAATATATCCACCTCTATGGTTGAATCAATTGTTATATGATGTTTGGAACTCTTCCAATCATTGTACTGCCATTGAGACAAAATATAAATCCAGAAATAGATTTTAGGTCATCTACATCAAATTGAAAAATAATATTTCAAAATCCTTCGAGTTTCCCTATTGCCATATACCAAAAAAAAATCCCTAGTTCTTCTCAAGTACTTAAGGATTACTTTAATGGTAATCCAATAACATTCACTGGGGTTGGATTGAAAGTAGCACGTAACACTTAGAGCATGTGCAACATTCGACCTTCTACATTGAAGGGCATATATTACGCTCCCCATGGTAGATGCATAAGGTATGTGGGACGTTCTATATCTCTCATTGTTAGTCTTAGGGGCCATAAACTTAGAGAGACAAAGACCATAACTTATAGGGAAAAATCCCTTCTTGTATTCTTCCATACTAAACCTCTTTAGTATCTTGTCAATGTACGCTGTTTAGGAAACCCCCAGCATGCTCTTCAATTTATCTCTATAGATACATTTTAAAAATACATAGGATGCCTTTTCCAAATCCTTTATAGAGAATTGAGTAGATAACCATGCTTTAATACACTTTAATGTTGCTCTCTCATTCCCAATGAGAAGAATGTCATTGACAAAAAGCATAATAAACTGTACACTACTTATACTAGCCTTCTTATACACACAAGGTTCATACACATTTTTGACAAAGCTAAATGATTAGACAGTCTTATCAAAATATATGTTTCGTCTTTGGGACGTTTATTTGAGTCTACAAATAGATCTCTAGAGTTTGCAAAATTTTTACTCATTCCTTTTAGATGTAAAACCCAGTGGTTGTTCTATATAGATATTTTTGTCAATGGTTCCACTAAGAAAAGTGGTTTTCACATCTATTTTTCATATCTCATAGTTATAATATACAGCTATGGTAAGTAAAATCTTAATGGACTTAGGCATTACGACTGATGAAAAGGTTTCCTAAAATCAATACTAGGTCTTTGAGTATAACTCTTTGCCACTAGTTGCGCCTTAAAAGTCATGACCTCTCCATAAAGTCTTAACTTTCACTTATAGATCCACTTGCAAATGATGGGTACTATACCATTTGAAGGATATAACAAAGTCCACACTTTGTTAGAGTACATAGAGTACATTTTGGCTTTCATGTTGTCAATTTAATTTTCTAGTTCTATGTCCAACATAATTTTCTCATAGATGTTTGGATCATTATCTAATGGCTCATCTCATGAAGGAATCCAAGCTTTTTAGATTGTTTCTTGATTTAGTTCAACCTTTTTAGAGATTGTATGTTTGGTTTTTGTTGCTCACTTACTTCCACTACTTGTAAGATTTGGTGATCATGTTGACCTTCATCAAGTTCAACAACAATGCTACTTCTATCTAAAAGAAATTTCTTTTTCAAAAAGTAGGCATTCTTCGAAATAAATACCTTTTGCTCTAGGGGATCAAAAACGTAATCATCCAAAGATTCTCTTAGGTATCCTACAAATTGGCACAAGATAGATCTACTATCCAACTTGTCTCCCACTAACCATTTGACGTAAGTAGAGGATGAGGGTAGGATACCCCCAAGCTTTTAGAAAAGTGTAAGAGGGTGCTTTGTCCTACCACATCTCATGCGGTGTCTTTGGCATTGACTTTGAAGGTACTAAATTTAATAACTTTATCGCCATCTCTTAAGCATATCCCTAAAAGAATATAGACATATTGAAGAAGCTCATCATGGAATGTACCATATCCAAAAAGGTATGGTTTCTCCTCTTGGCTACTCAATTATGTTGGGGTGCACCGAGTGGAGTCTATTGAGAGAGAAGCCCATTCTCTTTTAGATAATCTAAGAATTTGGTACTTAAGACTTCTCCCTCTCGATCCAATCGAAGAGCTTTAATACTAAGGCTTTTTTGCTTTTCTATTTCATTCCTATACTCTTTGAACTTTTCAAAGACTTTGAACTTGTACTTCATGAGATACATGAAGGTATGTGAGGTACTAGGGTCCAAATATTTTCAAGAAAAACTAAATAAGCTAGCATACATAATACCACAAGGATCTAGACATACATAGGATTCAGATTTAGAAAGAGAAAATACCTGGGTAAGAGTAGAAAAATTGAAGAGCACGAGGTAAACTCTTCATACTGTGAAATGGGCTCTTCACCAGCACAGCAGGATCACCACCATTTATTCCTTGGATAGACTTCTCCATTTAGGCTTATATTTTAACTAGAACTCCTCAACCCTTTGAAGATTCATCAATCTAACTTTCAGGCTAATCAGGCCTCCAAAGGTACTCCAATAAGAGATAAAAATTAGTTGTCAGAAACAGCTCCAGTCAAGAGAAAAAATGCTACCAAACTAGATTGCCTCTAATGCAAATGTCCACACACCAAATAAATGGCCTATTCTCTATAGGGAGGGTAAAATATCTATAGAGAATAAGAGGGGAAAGGTGGAGAATATAGTAGTGGAAGGATGAGGGAGAAGGAGAAGGAGAAGGAGAAAGAGATGGGAAACTAACAACTTAGATTCCCACTGCACAAAATTATTGGGAGAATATCACACAAAATGGCTCACCTCATACTCTCTATGGCTGGCCACTCTCTATATCTATATATAGGAGTGGTCACACACCTCTTTTAAGGAGGTGATGCCAAGTGTCCCTTGCTTAGGTGGCCACTAACTTTATGATTAGTGAATTTAATTGAAGCACCAACTTCATCTTATGAAATGTCTTACAATTAAATTCTAATTCTAATTCTTATTATATGAACTCTTAATTTAATAATTCTCCCAAAAAGTATCTCTCCAACTTAATTAAATTAACCACTTTAATTTAATTAATAATCGGTTGACTCAACTCTTAAGTTAATTCGCTTAACATTTTGAGTTAGTAAAAATTAACTTAATCCTTAAATTATTTTTGACCAATTGATAGTCATGTGACATCAATTAATTAACATTTAATTAATTTATCTTAATTTAACTCTTAAATTAATTTGACCAATTTAACATTTAAATTGACCAAGTCAAAATAACTACAATTTTGCCTTCTCCAAAAAATGGTCATGAATTTTCAAACTTTTAGAAAATTCACCTTGATTCAATAAGCCATTTTATTGGCTTTTTTTTTGTGACCCATTAGGTTCTGCCATTTGTTGGACATGGGCTTACAACTCCTTGTGACTTTGGAATATTAAATATTCACTTTAGTTTAAACTCCTTCAAACTAAGTGATTCAATTCAAGTAATCTCATTAATTGAAAAGTATCCAATCTCTATGGTCGATGTCCAACCTCAAGCCCATGGAGCCCAAATAATACGGTCCTTTCATCTTCTATCTCCTAAAAGAGGCCTAGAGCAAGATATTAGTCGGCTCTCAGTAGTCTTAATACGATGTTTATATTCTTAATGTTCAATTCTATTGTGTGTTCTCGCCTTTGGGAAACTCCTTTTCCAAATTATCACACCACCTTGTGTAAGAATTTTTGGGAATCAATCATTATAGAACAATAAAAGATGCACTCACCCTTCACAAAGATGAGGAGTCAGATTCTTTCTTGGATCTCATAAACCTCCATGTCTAGCAGCTTATGCCTAATCTTTACCTGAGTGGCCTGCTATGTGACCAGGGAAGAGTCAAAGCATAAAGTCCAAACATAAGGCTACAATGGATTCTCAGGTCAAAGGACTAATAACATGCACTAACTTAAGCGGAAGAACTTGCCACTACTGACATGCCACTTCAGCTATCTGATGGATTCTCCAAGTAGGTTTTTGATATGGGATAGCCCAACAGGCCCAACAGGCCTCTTTTCACAAGGAATA
>JACGDI010004412.1:763198-880902 GCA_014898725.1 Jacaranda copaia
CAATATCAGCTCAATCCACCGGACTTCCGGACCATTCAGCTCATTGCAGCATCAGTTTTTAATGCCTTTCTCTCTAACCACACCTATCAACATGTATCCATATCTCATATGAGATTGCTCATGGAATGAAGCAACATCCAACCCTTATATTTATGCATCGTTAGTGCAAGTCTTTTTGGATCTTAGATGCTCTGTCTTATATGATCTTATGACTTAGGAGATTTAAGATCATGATAGTGTAGGACTTATTCCATGATTACCACCCAGTGTATGACGAAGTCCCATAGTCTTTCGTGATCTATAGGCTTCATCCAAATACAAGTGAAAAAATTAAAGGGCAGATGATGAAGATGGCCATATAATAAATATCATTCAATCAAGATTCTCTTATATTGAAATAGTTTACAAGGCCAATCTAATTAGCTTGTGGGGTACTATTCTATTAGTCTCCCACTTGCCTAATAATATTTCACTTGCCCTAAAGCCACTACCTCATGACCTTGAGACCCATCGTTTTAAGATGTCTTTCAAAGATCTTTTATGATAGGGGTTTAGTTAGTGGATATGCTATGTTCTCTTTCGAGGCAACTCTCCCTACTTAGATGTTGCCTCTATCAATGATCTCTTAGATCAAAAGATGTTACCTCAAAATGTTCTTGGATTGCTTATGAAATTTTGGCTATTTAGCTTGTGCTATCGCCCCATTGTTATCGCAGAAGACAACGACCGACATAGTAATGCTAGACACTATATTCAACTCTTGAATAAAGTATTTTTATCCAAACACCTTTCTTTGTGGCTTCTAAAGCAGCAATGTATTCTGCTTCTATAGTGGAGTTGACTATGATGTCCTATTTGGAACTTTTCCAACTTATAGCACCATTATTGGGGTAAAATATAAATCAAGAGGTAGATTTGAGGTCATTTAAATTAGATTGGAAACTTGAATCCAAAAACCCTTCCAGTTTCAATTCTCCACTATCGTATATCAAAAATATATCCTTATTTCATCATAAGTACCTAAGGATTGCTTTTATGGCTATCTAGTGACTTTTACCAGGATTATATTAGAACCTACATGTAACACTTAGTGAGTGTGCCACATTCGATCTAGTACACTGAATTGCATACATTATGTTTCCAGTAGCGGAGACATAAGGTATGTTAGACATTTTTCATTTCTCTTCCTCAATCTTGGGGGCTATAGACTTTAAGAGATGAATGCCATGTCCCATGGGAAGAAATCCTCTCTTTGATTCTTTGATACTAAACCTCTTTAATATTTTATCAATATATGGGGTTTAGGAAAGCCCCAACATCTTCTTTAATCTATCTCTATTGATACGCATTCCTAACATATAGGATGCTTCTCCCAAATCTTTCATGGAGAATTGAGTAGATAACTATGCTTTAGTGCACTATAACATTCTTACCTTATTCCCAATGAGAAAGATGTCATCCACGTAAAGCATAATAAATTGTACACTACTACCATTGGCCTTCATATACACATTTTTTACAATGCCAAACGATTTGACTATTTTGTCAAAATATATGTGCCAACTTCAGAATGCTTGTTTAAGTCCATAAATAGATCTCTGGAGTCCGCAAACCTTTTGCTCACTTCTTTTAGATGTAAAACCTTGTGGTTGCTCCACATAGATTTCTTCTTCAATGTCATCATTGAGGAAAGCAGTTTTTACATTTATTTGCTATATCTCGTAGTCATATATGTAGCTATGGCAAGTAAAATCTAAATGGACTTAGGCATATCAACTACCGAAAAGGTTTCCTTGAAATTGATACTGAGTCTTTTAGTGTAACCTTTTACCACTTGTCACATCTTAAAAGTCACCACTTCTCCATTTACTCCAAGTTTCGCTTATAGATTCACTTGCAACCAATGGAAACTATTCTCTTTGGTAGATCTACCAAAGTCCAGACTTTGTTTGAGTACATTGAGTCCATTTCGGATCTCATGGCTTCTAGCTAACGTCCCGAATCTATATATGACATAGATTTCTCATAGGTCTTTAGATCATCATTTGATTGTCCCATCTCATGAAGAAATCCAAACCTTTCGGGTTGCTTTTTCATGTGGTTTGACCTTCTCAGAGGTTGTGTACAAGGCTTTTACATTTTTTTGTTTCCACCAACTATGGGATTTGTTGATCGTCTTGAAATTCATCAAGTTCAACAACAACGCACTTTCTATCCAATAAAATGTTCTTTTCCAAAAAGTAAGCATTCCTTGAAATAAATACCTTTTATTTCGAGGGATCATATAAATAATAACCCATAGACTCTTTAGGGTATCCTTCAAACTTGCACAAAGTAGATCTACAATCCAACTTATCTTTTACTATCCATCTTACATATGTGGGAGATCCGTAAACCTTGAGATACTGGTAAGAGGGTGCTTTGCTATGTCATATCTTATATGGTGTTTTTGGCACCAACTTTGAAGGTACTATATTTAGTATCCTCGCTGCCATTTCTAAGTCGTATCCCCAAAAGGATATAGGTACATTGAAAAAGCTCATCATGGAATATACCATATCCAATAGGGTACAATTTTTCCTTTCGGCCACTCCATTATGTTGAGATTTGCCAGGTGGAGTCCATTGATAGAAAATCCCATTATCCTTTAGATAATCCAAGAATTTGGTACTTAAGTATTCACCCCCACGATCTAATTGAAAAGTTTTAATACTAAGTGCCTTTTGCTTTTCTACTTTATTCTTGTACTCTTTGAAATTTTCAAAGGCTTCAGACTTATGCTTCATAAGATACACATGTCTGAACTGACTATAATCATCAGTAATGGTGATGAAGTAAGAATAGCCTCTTCTCCCACTAACTCTTAGTGGACCACAAATATCTATATGAATCAATTCCAAAGGATTTGTGGAGTGCTTTGTTTATCCTACAAAAGGAGCCTTGGTCATTTTTCCCTTCAAACAAGATTCACAAATAGGAAGGTCCTCAATGCCACAAACTTTAAGTATTTTGAGAGCTTTGATCCTGTGAATCCTATTTTTGGAGATATGTCCAAGTCTATCATGCCAAAGAGTAACATTTTCTTGGTTATCCAATTTCTTTTTGTTTGATTGAATATGCATTAGTGAAGTTTGTGAGTTAAGAATGTATAACCCATTGATTAATGTACCTTTATCAATCAAAAAACCATTCTTTAATGTTTTCAAAATCCACTTGATATAGAAAAATCAAATCCTTCACTATTAAGAATGGGAATTGAAATGATGTTTTTAACAAGATTAGGTATATAATAAATTGGATTAAGCAAAACACTAGAATTCTCAAAGTTCAACTTAATAACGCCTTAGACCATAGCTGGAACTCTTGCCCCATTTCCCAAGTAGAAGATAATATCCCCTTCACATAGACTCTTTCTTCTTTCTATTCTCTAAAATGAATTACATAGGTGAGAACCACAAGCAGTATCGAATACTTATAAGGAAAAAATAGTCATCCAATATATTTCAATTACAAATATACTCTTCTCAAAGGTTGCAAGATAGGCCTTGTAGTTCCTTTTCTAATGCCCTTTTTCACCATAGTGGAAATAGTTTGCATCAATCTTAGCCTTCTTCTTGACCCTTCCAAAACTTTTCTTGAGTTGCTTCCCTTTAGGGGAAGAACTTTGAAAAGAAGCGAATGATAAGGTTTTTCCCTTTTCATTATCACCTCAGTGGTCAGAAGTATATTAACCAATTTGTTGATCATAACCTCTTACTTGGACATGTTAAAGTTCACAACGAATTGATCGAATGATGGGGGTAATGACTGGAGAATCAGATCCACATAGAGGTCACTATCCATGATCTTGTTGAGTTACCCAAGCTTTTTGATAAGTCCAATCATCTTTAGCCCATGATCGTAAACACTCGTACTCTTAATCATCTTTGACCTAAAGAGCTCTTTGGACAATGTGAACCTTTCATGTCTTGATTGCACACCATACAGCTCTTATAGGTACTTATAGATCTCACTTGCATGCCTCATATGCTCATGAGTCTTTTGAAGCTCATTGATCATGGATGCCATCATGAGACATCTCACTTTTAGATTATCATCTACAAATTTAGTGAATATTTCACCTACCTCATCAAAACGGTCATCATCCAATGTGTTCGGCAGATTTTGATCTAAGACGTTGGTCCTTTTTTTTAGAGTCAAGAATTATTTTAAAGTTTCTCAACCATTCTTAAAAGTTAGGCCCAGTGAGTTTATTGGTTTCCAAAATGCTTGCGAATGAATTTTTATCTATTTTTTTTAAGATTTCAAAAATCTACAAGAGGCGAAAAAAGAGTATAAGCATGTGATTGAAAATTGATATTGATGTGTATATATCTCCAGCCCAAGCTAAAATATTCATGAAAGTTGCAGTTAAAAATCTATTCAGGCCGAGCTCACCCCTATGGACAAAGCCAAAAGAAAATAATCAAGAAGAGATTGAGATGGTCGGGCCACCCTCAAAAGATAGCCGAGTTGAGCTCAAACTTGCTACGATTTTAGCAGCTCAACATGCAACCAAAAGATGAGGAGCATAGGCTACACATGGCGTCATATTATTAACTCTGATATATGTGAAAAGTTAGTAGCTTAGTGGGTGGTTATTATCCCAGTTAGTGGGATTCTTAGTCATATAAAAGGCTTTGTATGAAATTGTAAGAAACAACTCATAAGAAAGATATACCACATTACTATTTTCATTTTTTCTCAATCATGCTTTGAAAAATTAATTTAGGCATCAATTTGGCATTATCTGTGGGAACTAGATTAGGAGTTAAGATATGAGAATGAGTAGTTCAGAGGAGAATGGGGAGACGATCATAAAGATAATGTCACAGAGTGAGTAGATGCCTGTAGCTGCAGCTACCATGCCCTCAATTACGGTGGTGCAAGTGGCAATCACTAAAGGAAGAATCACCCAAGTATCTCCAATTAGGGGACAAATGACTACAGAATAATTGGCCAACTTTTTATGGTCAACATTTGGTGTTATCATCGCCACCCAATCTACTGAAGTCATACACGCGCCCTCCCTACCGATGCTACTAGGCCCTATGTCCATTACCTCTTTTGAGGTTGGTTAACTTTATACCTCCAGCAAGGGCGATAATCACTCTAGTAGAGCATATGCCTTGGTGTCAGAAGCAGTTGCACATGGTACGATGATAGCTGGGCTAGCCTTTTCTAGTAATCCAGGGTTGGTCATAGAAGGATAGGAGCTCACAGTGGCACCAATCGGAGGAACATACATAAGGAGGCTCTCATAAAGATCCCCCACCCATTTGCAGATGGAGAAGCAATGGAAAAAAGTCAGATCTTAGTGGGACAAGGCTTAGATAGGAGAGACAAGCCCTAATCAAATTGGGTAGCAAAGATGGAGGAGATGAGAAGGTAGATGGAAAAGATGAGGAAAAGATAGAAGGAAAGATAGGAGAAAAGGTAAAGGCCTCACCGTCTATTGAAGTTATATTACGTGATCCATTCCCAAAGAACCATAAGTCCTTCAACATGCCCTGGTACACAAACACTACTAACCCTACTGATCATTTGTGCGAGTTTGAAAACTTATCCTTGCAGTATCAATTCTCGGATGGAGTGAAGTGCAGGACTTTCCTCGCCATCCTAGTTAGTGGGAATTTTAGTCATATGAAAGGCTTTGTACGAAATTATATGAAAGGACTCATAAGAAATATATACCAATTACTATTTTCATTTTTTCTCAATTGGTACTTTGAAAAATTAATTTGGGCATCAAATATTAAAAACATGTTTATGGTTTTTCAAGCATGTTTTTCATCCACTATTTTATCAAATCCTTCACCCTTAAGAAGAATTCAAGAAATCTCATTTCTTAGTGAGAATCAAGATCCCAAGGACTTGCAAGTGGACCCCCGTGATCGAGTGCCATCCACAAGTAGTCGAAGGGTAAGCAACTTTTGCTAATTGCATCTCATGCAACTCTTAATGTATTTTGCCTCACTTTTCATATAGACCCACGTGATCGTGTGCCATCTATACTACTAAGTGTCTAAGTCCAACCCACCAATCATGTTTTGATTCAAGACGGCCTCACGACATCCCCCATGACTGAGTGCCAATGCGTGAGGGTTCTTAAGTCAAAGGTGCATCTAATGCCAAGTGCATTCTCACAGCTTTCCTCCTAAGTGTGACCCTTGTGACCATGTGCCATCACACATAACCAGTAGCATCGTCATGGCATACACTATTGGTAGAAGGCTTAAATTAATTAAAACTCTTTTAATTTATATCTATTTTTTACTTGATATTTGAAAATGCTTAGACATTCTAAGTGAGGGATTTTGCTTGCAAAGATCTCATTATTTTATCTCCTTATTTAGGTTCTCTATATCCTAATCATGCATTGCATACATTAATAGGATATGAAAAGCATAAATAAGCAAATGGCCTAGCATGCTCTTAGGGTGGGATAACTATGAGCCTAACCAAGTGATGTGTTTAGAGCTATAGGTGCATTACTTTGGTTGATTTTAAGTCGGTTGAATTGAACTAAACTATTACATAAGAGTATCCCATATATCCATAGGTCGTCAAATAGTCTTCATGCCTCCATAGGACTCCTTGCCTCATGCAACAGTTACATAAATGTAAATCCTTACTCCAAGTGGTTCTACTCTCTTAACTTTTACAAGATAGAACAAAAGACAAGCAAGCCCCATTTAATACAACCTGTTTCAACAATTGAAATAAATAAAATCAATATTAGAGGCTCATGATTATCCCTATTCATTCATCATTCATTCAACATTTAAATAAACACTAAATAAACTAAGAATTCACATTCAATTCCAACAGTTAAGTGCTAATCAAATTAACAAATAATTGGTTATGTAAAAAACAATCATCACATTTATGCATCATAATTTTGTCATATTTGGAGATCAACTTATGCAAGTTTTAAAAGCAATTAAATGTGTCCAACACAATTTTTAAGAGTTTGCACAATATTTGTGCAACCATCATTTACGTTTCAACACCATCTTAGTCACCAAAGGAACCTAAAAAGCTCAAATTTCACTCAAGACCAAATGGGACACCACTAGCCGAGGTAAGCTCAAGGCTGGGCAGCAACTAAAATGGACATAGCCTTGCCAAGAGCGGCTAATCTGCTGACAGCACCCTTATTTTGGGGTCAAATACGAACCAAGCTAAATTTAGCTCAAATTTTGTGCACCAAGATTTTTAGAACAACTTCTAAATATCAAAACACACAATATGAATGAAGATTTTAGATTAAAAAACCTTTTAAAACTGAAATATCAAGTGCCCAAAGGTGCTTGAAAAATAAGTTTAAGCAAGAATCATATTCTTCAAATATCTCCGATTATATCTAATCCTATTGGACCTAAAAATGACCAAAACAAATTAAGGCAACTCAAAATATGCCATATCTAAATATAACATTCACCAATGCCAAATCAAAAATTCAACATCAGAAAATTGAATCAAAACATGCCCATCACATGATTTAAAACATACAATAGCATGATTCAATCCACTAATCAAAGAGCCATAGGCAAGATCATTTGCACACTCCAACCCATCATATGGATTGAGTACATGGTGATTGTGATTATTTATTCACAAAAACCAATCATCCAAGCCAAGCAAAATCCAAATCCATGCATGAATATGGCTCTAATACCACTTGAAGGTATGTGTGGCACTAGGGTCCAAATATTTTCAAGAAAAACTGAATAAACTAGCCCACACAACACCACAAGGATCTATACATGCATAGTATTCATATTTATAAAGGGAAAATATATGGGTGAGAGTAGAAAATTTGAAGAGCAAGAGATAAACTCTCTCTACCATGAAATGGGCTCTTCACCGGAGTAGCCGGATCTCTACCATTTTTCCCTTGAATCAACTTCACCATTTGGGTTGATATTTTACCTAGAACTCCTAAACCCTTTGAAAATTATTGAGTCCAAATTTCAATCCGATCAGATCTCTGGAGGTACTCCAATCAGAGGCAAAAACTAGCTGCCAAAATAGCTCCAATCAAGAGCAACAAAGAAACCAAATTAGATTGCCTCTAATGCAAATGTCCACACACAAAATAAATGGCTGATTCTCTACAGAAAAGATGTAATATATTCATATAATGAGATGGGGAAGGTGGAGAATATGTTAGTGGAAGGAGGAGGGAGAAAGAGAAAGAGAAAGAGATGGGAGACTAACAACTTAGATTCCCACTGCATAAAATTGTTGGGAAAATATCACAAAAAATGGCTAACCTCATGCTCTATGGCTGGCCACCCTCTATATCTATATATAGGAGTGGTCACACACCTCTTTTAAGGAGGTGATGCCAAGTGTCCCTTACTTAAGTGGCCACTAACTTTGTGATTAGTGAATTTAATTGAAGCACCAATTTCTTTTAATGAAATGTTTTACAATTAAATTCTAATTCTAATTCTTATTAAATGAACTCTTCATTTAATAATTCTACTAAACATTATCTCTCCAACTTAATTAAATTAAGTAATTTAATTTAATTAATAATCATTTTACTCAACTCATAAGTCAAAATGCTTAACGTTTTAAGCAAGTCAAAATTAACTCAACCCTTAAATTAATTTTGATCAATTGATAGTCATGTGACATCAATTAATTAACCTTTAATTAATTGATCTTAATTTAACTCTTAAATTAATTTGACCAATTTAACATTTAAATTGATCAAGTCAAAATGACTACAATTTTGTTTCCTCCAAAAAACGATCATGAATTTTCTAACTCTTAGAAAATTCACCTTCCTTAAATAGGCCATTTTATTGGCTTTTGTGTGTGACCCATTAGGTTCTACCATTCATTGGACATGGGCTCACAACTCTTTGTGATTTTGGAATATTAAATATTCACTTTCGTTTAAACTTTTTAAACTAAGTGACTCAATTCGATTAATCTCATTAATTGAAGTGTACCCAATTTTCATGGTCAATGTCCAATCTCAAGCCCATGAGGCCCAACTTATTGGCTGAAATGAATGGTCTTGAAAACTCATTCTAGCAATACATGTACCATGCAAATACGATCTTTTCATCTCCTATCTCCCAAAAAAAGCTGAGGGCAAGATATTAGTTAGCTCCCTAATAGCCTCAATACTATATTTCTACTCTTAATGTTCAATTCCATTGTGTGACCTCACATTTGCAAAACTCCTCTTCCAAATTGTTACACCACCTTGCGTAAGGATTTCTGGGAATCGATCATTATAGAGCATATAGGAAATGTACTAGCTCTTCACAACGATGAAGAGTCAGATTCTATCTTGGATCTCACAAACCTCCATGTCTAGCAACTCATGCCTAATCCCTACCCAAGTGGCTAACTAAGTGACTAGGGAAAAGTCAAAGCATAAGGGCTAAACATAAGGCTACCATAAATCCTTAGGTCAAAGGACTAATAATATGCACTAGCGTAAGCAGGAGAACTTGCCACTACCGACATGCCATTTTGCCTATCTGGTGGATTCTTCAAGTATGTCTTCAGTGCCTTGTTCTCTAACAAGAAGCTACTAACATGCATTCATGTCTCACATGGGATTGCTCATGCAATGGAGCAATATCCAACCCTTGAATTTATGCATCATTAGTGCAAGTTTATGCAAATCTTAGATACCCTGTCTCATATGATCCTATGACTTTGAAGATTGAAGATCACTATCATGGAGGACTTATTCCATGATCACTAACCAATGTGTGACCAAGTCCTATAGTCTTTTGTGATCTATGGACTTCATCCAAATACAAGTAAAGAAATTAAAGCACATAAGATGAAGATGACCATATAATGAATATCATTTAATCAAGATTATCTTACAATGAAATAGTTTACAAGGCCAATCTAATTGGCTTGCAGGGCATTATTCCAACATTATATATGTTTGAACCAACTATGATCATCGGTGAAGGTAATGAAGAATAGCCTCTTTTTGTACTAATTCTTAGTGAGCCACAAATATCCATATGAATCAAATCTAAAGAATTTGTGGTTCACTCCGATTATCCCACAAAAATATCCTTGGTCATTTTTCCTTCTAAACAAGACTCACAACTAGGAAGGTTCTTAATACCATTAGCATTTAGTGCCTTGATAGTTTCTAACTTGGTTATCCTATTTTTAGAAATACGTTCAAATCTTGCATGCCACAAGACGACATTTTCTTGATTATCTATTTTTCTTTTACTTGATTGAATGTGGATCAATGAAGTTTGAGAATCCAATATATATAATCCATTGTTTAATATATCTTGTGAAATTAAAGAACCATTCTTCAATGTATTCAACATTCTATCAGATATAGAAAAATCATATCCTTTATTATCCAAAATAATAATGAAAATAATGTTCTTAACAAGATTAAGTACATAATAACAAGGATCAACTATCAAGTACAATGTAAGAATTCCCTAAGTCTAACTTGATCACACCTTTAACCATAGCATAACCATTGCTCTATTTTCATGGCAGAAGATCATAGCCCTTTCATTAAGACTCCTTTTTCTTTCCAACCTAATGAATTACAAAGGTGAGAACCACATGCAGTATAAAATACCCATGAAGAAGAATTTTTCGTCAAGTGTACTTCAATAAAGTACATACCCTTCTCAAGGGTGCTAAGGTAAAACTTGCAATTCTTTTTCCATTGTCTTTTTTCACTACAATGAAAACAAGTAGCATTGGTTTTGGCTTCTTTGTTCTTCTTGATTCCCCCAATCTTTTTAAGGGTTGCTTTTTCTTAGAGAAAGAATACTTCTTCCTGTTACCTCCTTTACTAAGACCCTTAAGGCCATTAGACTTGAAATAAGAAGCAAGCATAAGAGGTTTATCTTTCTTCATAGTCGCCTTAGTGGTCACCAACATGTTAACCAATTCATTAATTATTACTTCTTACTTTCTCATGTTAAAGTGCATAATGAATTAGTCAAATGGGCTAGACAATGATTGAAGGATCAAATGAACATAAAGCCCATTGTCCATGACAATGTCCAACTAACCAAGTTTCTCTATGAAACCAATCATCTTCAACTCATGGTCATGAACACTTAAGCCCTCATTCATTCTAGTCCTAAAGAGCTCCATGGATAATGAAAACCTTTCATGTCTAGTTTGAACACCATACAACTCTTATAGGTGTAAGTAAACCTTGTGAGTATGTTTCATATGCTCATGAGACTTTTGAAGCTTATTAGACATATAAGCCATGATGAGGCATCTTGTTTGTAGATCACCATCCTCAAACTTTGTGAACAATTTATGTGCCACATTGGTGGAATCATCGCCAATGGTATTTGGCGGACTTAGAAGTTTGGCTTGATTAGTTTATTGGTTTCCAAAATAAAAATGAGTGGATTCGTAGCCATTTGACTTGAGAATTCAAAACCTTACAGAGGCAAAAAAGTGAGTATAAGCATATGATTGAATTTTGATATTGAAAACACGTTCATGGTCTTTCAAGTATGTTTTTCTCCCACTATTTTATCAAATTCTTCACCCCTTAGAAGAATTCAAAATATCTCATGTTTTAGTGAGAATCATGGTCCCAAAGACTTGTAAGTGAACCCACGCCTCATATGCCATCTATAAACAATCAAAAGATAAGCAACTTTTGCTAATTGCATCTTTATATAACCCTTGATAGATTTTGTCTCACTTTTTCATGTAGCCCATACCTTGTGTGCCATCTACATTACTAGGTGTTAAGTTAGACCTACAAATCAAACTTTGATTTGAGACCGCTTTATGTCATCCCACACCTCATAGCCAATGCATGGGAAACATCAGATCAAGTCTAGCCTGTAATGTGACGATCCACACATTAATGGCAAATCCAAATCTCTCATAAGTTAGCTAGAAAACAAAAGAGAGAAGAGAGAGGATGAAGGCTGAATTTAGGAGGGAGAGGTGAAGAAAATGTGAAGTCTCAACACCCGAGAGAATTACACAAATTGGAAGGAAAAATAAAATCTAACAATTAGATGTAAAGCATACAATGGCCCACCACCTCTCTCCTATTTATAGGGAGGGAGGTGTAATGCAAGTTGGCTTCACACCTCCCATGAGGTTGGTGCCAACTTGCAAGCAAGTTGCATGGGTTATATTCTTGATTTCACTTGCATTTGAATTTTATTTGGAATCTTAATTTCATCTCATGAAATGTCATCTACATAAATTCTAATGCACTTCAATTGAACTCTTTCATTTGAATTTTTCCTCCAAAATTAATCCTTCACTTTAATTAAATTGACCCTTTGATTTAATAAATTAGTCTTGACTTAACTCTTTAAACTAAAAGGCATCAACATAACTTCTTAAGTTAACTTGACCAATTGATAGTCATGTGGCATCAATTAAATTAACTCCTTAAATTAATTAGTCTAATTTAACTTTTTTAATTATTTAGATCAATTTAACAATTAAATTGATCAAGCTAAAATAACCAAAAATTAGTCAACCATCTCTCCTTAAAATTGGTCAAGAGGAATATTTCTAACTTTTAGAAAATTCCCTTCATTATGTAGGATATCCAATTGACTTTTATGTGTAACCTATTAGGCTTTACCATTCATTAGACACGAGCTCACAACTCTTGTGATATTTAGAATATCAAAATATTCACGTTAGTTTAAACTTTTTTAAACTAACAACTCAATTCAAGTAATCTCTGCTAATTGAGGATTACCTAATCTCTATGGTCCACGTCCAACCTCAAGCCCACAGAGCCCAACGAATTGACTGAAATAGATATGCTTTAGGAGAACCATTCTAGCTTTATGCTTGCTATGCAAATATGGCCCTTTTGTCTCTCTTCTCCTAAACGCAGCCTATGGCAAGGTATTTGTTGGCTGCTTGATAGTCTTGATACTATGTTTATATTCCCAGTGTTCTATTCTACTGTAGGGCCTCATCTTTGGAAATTTTTTCTTCCAAATTGTCATACTACCTTGCACAAAGATTTTGTGAAATCAATCATTATATAAAATATAGAAGAAGCACTCAGCCTTCACAATGACCAGGAGTCGGATCCCATCTTAGATCTCACAAACCTCTATGTCTAAGTAGCTTATATCCAAACTCAACCTGAAAGACCTACAAAGTGGTTAAGGAAGAGTCAAAGCATGATGACCTAAACACATGATTATCATGGATCCTCATGTTAAAGGGTTAATTGTATACACTAGCATAAGTTGGAGAACTTGCCACTATAGTTATCTAGTAGATTCTCTAAGTGGATCTTTAGTGAACTTGTTCTCTAACAGGTACCTACTAACATGCATCCATATCTAACATGATTCATGAAATGGAGCAATATCCAACCATTGGATATATGCATCGTTAGTGCAAGTTTATTCAAATCTCAGATGCCCTATCTCCTAAGATTTTATCGCTTGGAAGATTTAAGATCATGGTTATGTAAAACTTGTTTCATGATCAGTACTTAGTGCATGACCAAGTCTCGTAGTCATATGTGATCTAAGGGTTTCAACCAAATGCTACTAAAGTAAAATAAGCATAAGATAAAGATGGCCATTTATAATGAATATTATTCAATCAAGATTATATTACAAGTAAAATAGTTTACATGCCAATCAAATTGGTTGCGGAGCACTATTCCAACAAGTTCCCTAATAAAATAGTTTACATGCCAATCAAATTGGCTGCGGAGTACTATTCCAACAAGTTCCCTAATAGCCTCAACAACTGTGTATCTATTCTTGAAGTCAATTCCTAATTATGACCTCAACTTTGGAAAACTCCTTTTCTAAATTGTTATATTACCTTGTGCAAGAATTTCTTAAAATCAGCCATCATAGAATACATGGGAGATTAACTTGTTTTCACTAATGTGCAAAATAGATCCAATCTTAGAACTTACCAACCTCCATACTTAGGTAACTTGTGCCCAACCTAAGCCCTAGGCGACCTACTATGTAGTCAGAGAAAATCAAAGCACAAGAACCTAAATACAAGGTTACTATGGAACCTCAAGTCAAAATGCTAATTATGTGAACTATCGTAAGCTAGATAATTTCCCACCACCAGTATACCAATTCAACTACCTCATCGATTCTTTAAGCGAGTTTTCAATGAACTTGCTCTCTAACAAGCACCCACTGATGTACATCCATGTTTTACAAGGATTACCTATGAAACGGGGTAATATCCAACACTACAAGAAAAAAATATTTTAGCGACCAAGTTCTCAGTGACTAAGGGTGTAAACAAATATTATATAGATTGAATACATTATTTTCATGTTTTTATCCATTTAACATTTTGAATATTCAGATATGAATACGGATTTGATAGATATTTAAGCGTGATATCGAATTCGTATCCGTCGAATATCAATTGAATTTGAATATATCCGTGTTTAATTATAATTATATAGATGCATTTATATTTGATTAAACTTATCTGTATTCAGATTATTTTTTTGTTATTCATATATGATGACAATTATTTAGATATTTGTTTACAAATATCCAAATACGTGAATTTATGAACCTATAATAAATACATATTTTAATTAATAAAAAGAACTACACATTTTCCTTAAAAAACAAAGCAATCAAACTAATAGCATAATGTTTAGCTATTAGTACTATTTAATAATAATAATGGTATTTAAATATATTAATTATAAAGTCAACCAACAATAATTATGTTGAATAATTTTATTCTTCAATTTGTTCTGTATATTGCAATAATTTTTTAAATTTATATTCATTTTCCTTCTCAATTCTTCAATTATAATTTATATTTATACATATATAGATTATGAGATTTTTATTGAAAATATAAATAATAAATTATTTAATAAATATATATTTGATACGGATAGTAAACAGATCGGATATACATTTATCATATCCGTATCCATTTACAGTCAAATATCTACTAATCGAATATAAATGATATCCACCTTTTACAGATGTGGATAAATTTTATATATACGGATATGAATGTGAACGATAAATGAATTTTCGAATATTCATTTATAGTCCTGTCAGTGACCATAAAAAAATGGTTGCTAAATATATAATTTTAGCAGCCAAAAGTAATCTAGTAGTTGAAAGAAGTTACGTAAGTATTTTTGCAACCAACCGATATTTGGTAGCTATAACTGGTTGCTAAAATTTGTCCAACCTTAGCCAGTGGTGTAAAAACCAAAGTTGGAGTATTTAGTGACAACTTTTGTTGTTGCTAAATATGAGTATTAATTGCAACCAATTTAACAACAAAATATTGGATGGTTACTATAAGTCTTTTATTCAAACGATTAACAACTAGTTCCTTTAGTTGCTAAAAATAAACTTATAGCAACCAATATTTTATGATCAATAAGAAAAATATTTACAAGAAGTAATTTCACATTGTTACTAAAAAAGTACTCACACCAATCCAATGTGCTTCAATTCAAATTAGTTCATAAAAGAATATCTCCAAAAAGAAAAATCTTTAAATTGAGTTTGTAGAGCTAAACTGATTGTGATGTAAATTTTGTTTAAAAAATTAATTTAAGTATACAAAAAATAATTTATTAAATGATTAACAATCAAATAAGAAAGTGCTTATTTTCTATACCAAATTCTAGTTAAAACTAAATTGCACTAAGGAAAATGGAAACACTAGAGATTAAAACTAAATTCCCTCATTCCAGCAATATGCCCTTAAAAAGGGTATCGAATCCAGTGTGGAACAAATTAAACAAAAGCTCAAACAAACTTATTGCCGAGAGAAATTCAGCACATAAATTGTTACAAAGCAAACTCCCACCTATTGCATCAAAATCAGAATTCAGCCATATGGAGAAGTCTTCAAAATCGTGTCCTAAATGAAAAATAAAAAAAAATAAAAAATATTGAAAATTAATGAGATGGCTAAAGCTAAATTTAGTTAAATTTATTAATTAACTAAAAGCGCAAGAAATAAAAAATTAAAAGACTATATTAAATAAGAACAAATAAATGAAAAAACAAATATTTTAACTAAATTGTTTATTAATTAAGAAACTAAGTAATTTTTTTTAAAGAAAATTGTATATGTCATGCACTGATAAATTTTCTTTCTACTGGACATTATTATTTAGGCCAATTAGAGCATAGTACGTCTAATATTGCAAACGTTCACTTATGATCTAAAAAGATGGAATGAATTTATATTTAATATGTACAAACATTACAATATGTATCAGCTCGTATGTTTAATAGAGGACTTGATGAATTTCAACAAACAAAGGTAAAAAAAATGTTATCAATATTTATATATTTTTTATTTTTATATTTTATTAAGTTTTCTCTAGAAACTTAACCTATAAAAATGAAAGTTATTGCATGCAACTTTTTATTATTGATTCAATGTATGTGTCGATTTTAAACTACACATTAAATTTATGTGACATTTGCAGTAAATAAATTGTTCATCAGTACATGCAACATGATTTTGAATTTGAGTTGATTTAAAATTTATATTTGCTTGACTTTGTAACTTAAATTAATTTTATTATTAATAGTGTAAATGAAAAAAGAAAAGGTCACTTTGGACATAATTTAGAGTTTCGATTTATTTCCTAACGAAGTTTGGAGTTGTTTGCAAAGATTACTTAGACAAGCTTATTCTTAATTAAGAATAAAAATTCTTATTAAGTTGGATATCAGTCTAAATTATAAACTTAATGTGAATTGCATGTTCGCCAATCTATATTTATGTATTTTTAGTGGTTGGAAGCCTTTCCAGTTAATACTTGGGAGAAAAATTCTAATGATAGCAAATAAAAAATTTTCAAGTCAAGAAAAAAGTAGTATTTTGATAATAAAAAAAATCTGATGCTAAATTTATTAATCTCTAAAACCTTAAAAAAAAAGACTCTAATATGAATCTCTCAAACCTTAATAGTGTCAAACACCTTTTAAAAAAAGAAAACCTTATTAATGTCAAACACCTTAAAAAAAAAAAAACCTTAATAGTGTCAAAAACCTTAAAAAAAGAAAAAAACTTACTGATATTTGAATAGTGTCGAAAACCTTTAGAAAACATGAAATCTCTAAACTTTCCTCTTTAAATTTAATGCACTTCAAGAATGAAGATAGATAGGATATTTGAATATTCCCCTTTTATCTAAGAAAATGATCATAAATCAAAATTTTGTTATTGAATTTATTTGAAGATCAAGCTTATATTTATTTAATCAAATTTTAAGCTTTATAATGTTTTGGGAACATGGTATATACATTTTAGTTTATATATATTTGTAGACAATTTGCATAAAAATTCATGACTTTCATTACATATATTAATTCAACACCAAAATTTTATTGTTAGAACTTAATATACTAGAAAACGTTTATATAAAGAAATATAATTTTTAAAAATATCAAAATTTGGGCATGAAATAAGTTGTTATAATTTTATCTCTCTTCCCAATAAAAGGAATTAACAAATATTTTGCAAGCCTAAAATATTAAATCCCAAATTATAATTGCCACCTTCCTTTTTAGGTTGCAATATTTTTTTCCCAAAATTTTTTCACACAATTGAGGGTGGGGATTGGGCTTTCAAACTGAGTGGTTCAATCCTTCGTCCCTAATTTGTCATTCCTTATTTTGTATTGCTAATTTCTCTTGTCTGATTAGATACTTTTCTCTTATTTCTCTCTTCTCTACGGTCATGGTACTTCAAATATGTGCGTGGGGATTACTATTGTTTAGATTTAATCTCAAGCTGTAGGGAAATGCTTATTCCGAAGGCAAAAATAAAGTGAATGATCACCATTTTTCTAAATTCTCTAATTTTCTCAATTATTGAGAGATTAGGTTTGCAAATTTAGATTTGGATGATGAAATTTTTGAAGGGGAGATGCTTCTAAGCTGAAGTGCTGAAATAATCTGTATGACAATGAAGGAAATGGTGATGATTATGTAAATGAATTTTACTGTGCTTTTAACTTCAAACCCCCATTTTTCTTCTTCTCATTTTTGGTGTTATGTTTTCTTTTTCTATTACTTCTTCTGCTACTCATAATCTCATTGGCTAAGAATTGGGCACAGTTCTATTGAACCCTCAATTTCGCAAGTGAACAGGGGAAGGGGATTGTTCATCATAGTGTTTCTTGTAGTTTTCTAGGTAATTGGATCTATCAGTAAACATTGTAAGTGAAGTTTCAAAGTGGAGCTATCTTGAATGAATGCACTAACTGACCTGGTTCATCATTATAGTATTTGTGCTTGAAGCCGAAGAAAATATCTTGAATCAAATTATATCTCAAGACGGATTCTTAGGTCCATTGCCAATCTGTCTCTCTATTTTCTATCTAAAGAGTGAGGAGTTACCTTGAACTCTTTCTTTGAATTTTGTTGCATTTGCAGATTATGTTGTTGCATGGATGGGATGGATTCTGCTCCATGAATGGAGATTTGTTCTTGATCTCTTGGGCATCTCTGCAAGTGCTTGAGGAGGGTTGTAATTTGATGTAATTTATTTTTTTTTCCTTTTTGTCTTTCTTCTTATTTTCCTCTAGTGGAGATTAGTTAGCATTTTTTCTTTTTTCTGAAAATATTGTAAGGGAAGTAAGTACTTCCTTACTTTTATTTAGTAGAAATACTTTTCACTTGTAATCCCATTTTTGTTTATAATAATATATCTTGAATCTATTCTAATTCAAATTATTTGGTAATTATTTATTGGCTTAAAAGTACATATTAGTGTTCATTTCAAGCTACTTTTGCAATCACTATTTGATTGCTAAAATATACACTTTAGCAGCCATTGAAATTGTTTCTTCAATTAGCATTTGGTTTCTAATAAGAATATATTAGTGACTAGTAGCTACACTTTTGGTCACTAAATCATAAAAAATGCAATAACTCTTGCGACAATATTAAAATTATCACAACCAATTATTACGTCCCTAAAACATACTCTTTAGCAATTATATTTTATCGTTACAAACATGCTAAATAATACAACTATTGCAACTATCTAAAAGTTATTGCAACAAATAATTTGGTTGTTAAAAATTAATTTTTACCAACCAAAAGATGTGGTCATTGTATGTAAACCTACAACAACCATGTCAATGTTATAGTGACCATAGACTTTTACATTAGCGAGTAAAAAATATATTGCTGATTTTTCCATTTTTACTAACAATTATTAGATGGTTCCTAAGCATGTATTTTCAGCGTCCAAGTCAATAACTTGTCACTAAGCACTTTTAATAGCTCCTCTATTGTGACCATTTGTAACCATCGTTATTTTGGTCACTATAAGTTTTAGCAATTATTTTTTCACTTTTAGCGGCTAATGATAATGATTGTTGAAACCATTTTTTCTTGTAGTGAAACTTCTTGGAGTGTGCATCATTAGTACAAACCTATTTGAATCTTAAATGTCATGTCTCTTAGGATTATATGACTTGAAATATTTAAAGTAATGACCATAGAAACTTATTTCATAATCACCGTCATATACATGCCTAAGTCCCATAGTCTTATGTGATTTATAGGCTTCAACCAAATACATGTGAAGAGTATCATAAATGCATAAGATAAGGATGGCCATTGTATTGAATATCATTCAATCAAAACTATTATATGGAGTAGTTTTACACAACAATCTAATTGGCTATGGAGTACCATTCCAATTATATTCTCCCACTTGCGCTAAAGCTAATTCCCCATGACCTTTAAGCACATCTTCTCAAGATGTTTCTCAAATGCCTTTTACATTAGGGGTTTAATTAATGGATTTGATACATTCTTTTACAAGGCAACTTTTTCCACATGAATATTGCCTCTATCAATGATCTCTCATATTAAATGAAAATTCCTCAAAATGTGCTTGGATTGCTAATGAGATCTTAGTTCTTTTACTTGTGTAATGGCTACATTGTTGTCACAATAGACAACTACCAGTGTTGTAATGCTAGGCACTACATCTAACTCTTTGATGAAGTTTTTATTCAAACACTTTCCTTTGCAGTGCTTGACGCCATAATGTATTCTACCTTAGTGGTAAAACCAGCATTGGTGTTTTATTCGAACTCTTCCAACTAAACACAATGCCATTGAGGTAAAATATAAATCCAAAAGTAGATTTAAGGTCATCTTCATCAAATTGAAAACTCTAATCTAAAAACCCTTAAAGTTCGAATTCACCACTACCATACTAAAACAAATCCTCATTCTTCTCAATTACTTTAAAATTATTTTTATGGCTTTCCAATGACTTACTGAGATTAGATTGGTAGTGGCTTGTGACACTTAGAGTGTGAGCCATATCATATCTTGTACATTACATAACATAAATTATACTTCCAATAGTAGATGCATTAGGTATATGGGATTTTCCTTTTCTCTCCACCTTGGTCTTAGGGGCTATAAACTTTGAGACGAATGCCATGTCCTATTGAAAGGTGTCCTATCTTGGATTCCTCTATACTAAACCTATTTAGTACCTTATTAATATATGTAGATTGGGAGAGCCCTACAATCCTCTTTGATCTATCTTTATAAATCCATATTTCTAATACAAAGGATGCTTCTCTGGAATCTTTCATGGAGAATTATGAAGATAACCATGCTTTAGTGCTCTCTAACGTCTCTTTCTTATTCATAATGAGAAGGATGTTATCAACACAAAGTACAACGAAGTGTATCGAACTCCTATTGGACTTTTTGTGCACATAAGGTTCATACATATTTTTTATGAAACTAAATGATTTGAACAACACATCAAAACATATGTTCCAACTTCGGGATGGTTGCTTAAATCTATAAATGGGCCTTCAGAGTTTGCAAACCTTTTGCTGGCTCCCTTTATATGCAAGCCTCATGGTTGCTCCATATAAATTTCCTTATCAATGTTTCCATTAAGGAAGGTGGTCTTTACATCCAATTGCCAAATTTTATACTCGTGATAAGTAACTACAAAAAGTATAATTCTTATGGACTTAGGCAAAGTGACCATGAAAAAGTTTCCTTGAAGTCTATAATAGGTATTTGAGTATAACCTTTTGCTACTAGTCTAGCCTTAAGGGTCATTACCTCTCCATCAACTCTAAGCTTATGCTTATTAATTTACTTTCAACCTATGGGTACTATACACTCCAATAGGTCCACCAAAGTCAATGCTTTATTAGAGTACGTAGAATCCATTTCATGTTTCATGGCTTCAAATCAATGATCTAAATCCTTGTCCAACATAACTTCCTCATAGATCCTTGGATCGCTATCTATTTGACCTATCTCAATAAGAGATCTATAACTTTCAGGTTACTTCTTGATTCAGCCCAACCTTCTAGGAAGTTATGTACTAAGCCTGAGATGTTCTTTTATTTCTATTACTTACGGGATAGTATGATCATCTTGAACTTTATTAAGCTCAATGGAAACATCATTTCTATGTAATAAAAACTCCTTCTCCAAAAAATGTGGTGTTCCTCAAAACAAATAACTTTTTTACCAAAGGATCATAGAAGTAATAAACCAAAGACTCTTTCGGGTGTCCCACAAACTAACATAAGGTAGATCTTGTATCTAACTTATCTCCTACTTATCCCTTGACATAGGCAAGAGACACCCAAACTCTTAAATAAGAGTATGAGTGTGCTTTGCCATATCACATCTCATGTATTATTTTTAACACCGACTTTGAGGGCACTACATTTACCAGATACTCTGCTGTGTTTAGGGCATATTCCCAAAAGGCGATAGGGATACCGATGAACCTCATCATAGACTATACAATGTCTAATAATGTATAATTTATCCTTTTAACTACTCTATTATATTAGGATGTGCTACATGGAGTCCATTGTGAGATAATAACATTCGTTTTTAAATAATTCGAGAATTCATACCTTAAGTGTTCATTTGCTTGATTAGATCAAAGAGAAAAGAGCATTGATACTAAGTCTAAGTTGCTTTTCTACTTCTTTCATATACTTTTTGAATTTTTGAAATGCTTCAAATTTGTATTTCATAAGATACGCATGCCCAACTCAAGTGAAATCATCAATGAAGGTAATGAAGTAAGAATAACTTCCTCTTACACTAACCTTTAGTGGACCACAAATGTCGATGTAGATAAAATCTAAAGGACTTATGGAATGCTCCATCTGTCCTACAAAAGGAGCTTTGGTTATTTTTTCTTTTACACAAGATTCACAAATAGGTAAGTCCTCTAATCCAGTAACATTTAATGAATTAAGGGCTACTAAGTTGTTCATCACTTTATGGGAAATATCCAAGTCTAGCATGCCAAAAATAAGCATTTTCTTGGTTATCTAATTTTTTATTGCCTCATTGAATGTGCATAAGTAATGGGTGAGAGTCTGTGATGTATAATCCATTACTTAATGTACCAAAAGTAACTAAAGAATCATTTTTCATTGCATTCAATTACCCATTTTTGATTAAAAACTCAAATCCTTCATTGTCCAAAATTAGAATTGAAATGATATTTTTAACAAAATTCAGTATATAAAAGTAAGGATCAAGTACAATAATAGCACTCCCTAAGTTTAGCTTTTCTGTGCCTTCAACTTTGGTGGCAACTCTTACTCCATTACCAAGATATTAGAGTATATTCCCATAACTTAGATTCTTTTTTATTTCCATTCCCTTCAATGGATTGCAAAGATAAAAACCACATGTGGTATCAAATACCCATGAGGAAGAATTGGTGGTTAAGTGTACTTTAATAAAGAACATACCCTTCCCAAGGGTTGCAAGATACTTCTTGCAATCTCACTTTCAATGGCCCATCTCACTATAATACAAACAAGTAGCATGTTTTTTATCATCTTTCATTTATTTAATCTCATCGGATGGTTCTAATGGTTACCCTTTTAAGAAAAGCCTTTGTTTTTTTTACCTTTTTTCTTCTTGCCTTTTAAGTCTTTCCAATGGGAGGGGGAAGTAATCAATAAATGCTTTCATTTCTTCATTTTCACCTGCGTGGTTGCCAACATATTAACCAATTCATTGATAATGACCTCTTTCCTTGACATGTTGAAGTTCATCGCAAATTGGTCAAATGAACTCGACAATGATCGTAGGATCAAATCTGCATAGAGATTATTGTCCATTAGTAGTTCTAGAGTAGCAAGCTTTTCAATATGCCCAATCATTTTGAGGCCATGGTCATGGTCACTCAACCCTTTAACCATTCTAACCCTAAAGAGATCATTCAATAATATGTACTATTTATGTGTAGTTTGTGTACCATATAATACAACTCTTGTAGGTGCAAGTGAATCTCCAAGGCACTTTCATATTCTTGTGGGACTTTTGGAACTTGGAGCTTATTAGACATTGATACCATCATGAGAAAATGAATTTGGAGGTTATCCTTTGCCCATTCAGTGAATATTTCATGTGTCTCTTAATCATCGTCATCACCAATGGTGTTTGGTGGTCTTTGAGTTAAGACATATGTCCTTTTCTCGGAACCAAGAACAATCTTGATGTTTCTAATCCACTTGTGATAGTTTGACTCAATTAGTTTATTGGTTTCCAAAATGATGCTTAGTGAATTTTTAGCCCTTTGATATTAATATAAGCATTTGATTGAATACTGATATTTGATACACATGATTATGATCTTCCAAGCATGTTTTGCTCCCACTATTTTATTAAATTTCTTACCCTTACAAGAAATTTGGAAAATCATATTTTCTAATGAGAATTAGGGCATGAAGGTGTCACTTATAGACCCAAGACTCAAGTGATATCCATTGGTGACCTTCAGATAGGTAAGTTTTACCAATTGTATTTCTATACAATCCTTAATATATTATGTCTCACTTTTCATATAGACTTACAACTCATGCGATACCTATATTACTAAGTGTTAAATTGGACCTACCAGTTTTCTTTAATTGTACACCCAACTATGAACATTTTGGAGCTCTTCTAATCCACAAACATAGATAATATATAAAAGAGGTTTAACATAGGGGAATCCAAGAGGGAATATCTTCTCATGGAATATGGCATACATCTCTCTAAATCTGTAGCCCCTAAGACCAAAGAGGAACGAAATAGGATGTCCCACATACTTATGCATTTGCTATTGAAAGCATAATAGATGCGACGTACAAGACTGAATGTAGCTTTTAGCTTAAGATTTACAAGTTACTACCAATCCAATCCTAATGAGAGTCATTGGAAAGCCGCAAAAATAAAGTACTTAAGAAGAACTAATGATTTATTTTTGGTATAAGGTATTGGAGAAACTAAAACTTGAAAGGTTTTTAGATTTGTGTTTCCAATACTAATGAAGATGATCTTAAATCCACTTTTAAATTTATATTTTACCTTAATAGGCAACATGATAAGTTGGAAGAGTTCCAAATAAGAAAGCACAACTAATACACCTACTGAGGCAAAGTATAATGCATCGTTGGACACTACAAAAGGCAGGTGTTTGGATGAAAAACTTCATCCAAAAGTTAGATATAGCACCTAGCATTGCAAAAGAGCTAGTTGTTGCTATTTGTGACAACAATAGGGCCATTACACTAGTAATAGAGCTAAGATCTCATCAGTGATCCAAACATAAATAAATGCTTTATCATTTGATTTGTGACATCATTGATAGAGATAACATTTGAGTGGATAAAGTTACTTGAAAAGAGAATATAGCAAATCTATTATCTAAACTCCTAAAATATACCTTGAGAAGATAGACACCTTAAAATATCTTAAAGATAAAACATTTAAGTTACAAAAGTCTAAACTCCTAAATGTAAACACTTTGAGTTGCTATGGTGTACTATTTTAATAATTACCTATTTGTCCTAAAGCTAATTCCGCATTTTGGAATAGTACCATGCAATCAATTAGATTGGCATGTAAAACTGCTCCACTTGTGATATAATATGGATTGAATGATATTCTATAAAATGACCATCTTTATCTTATGCATTTATGTTTTTCTTCACATGTATTTAGTTAAAGCCCTTAAAATCATACAAAGCTAGGAGACTTGGTCACACATATGATGGTGATCACGAAATTGTCACGATTTTAAATACTTCAAGTTATAGAATCTTAAGAGACAAAGCATCTAAGATTTGAATAGACTTACATTAACAATATATACTCCAAGGAGTTGGATATTGCACCATTTCATGGGCAATTTATGTAAGACATGGTTACTTATAAGTAGGTACTTTTTAGAGAAAAACTCGACTAGAGAATTTATGAGATAGCTAAAGTGGCATGTCAGTAATGGAAAATTCTCTAGCTTATAATAGTACATATATAGTTCTTTGACTTGATATTACATAGTAATCTTGTATTTAGGTCTTTTGTGCTTTGGATTTTGATATTGAAAAACATGATTATGGTTTTTCAAGTATGTTTTTGCTTCACTATTTTATCAAATTTGTTGCCCTCTAAAGAAATTCAGGAAATCATATTTGCTCTTTTAAACAGGAAATCATATTTCCCTCAAAGGCCTCACTTGTAGATCTAGAATTCGTGAGACATCCACTAATGATCCAAAAGTAGATGACCATTACCAATTGTATCTCTATGCAATCCTTGATGTACTTTATCTCACTCTTCATATAAACCCATGACTCGTGCAACACCTATACTACTAAGTGTTGAATAGGACATACCAATTAATCTTCAACTGTAAATTTAACTATGATCTTTCCATAATTCGTGAGATAATGTCAAAGCAAATTTAAATAAAAATATATCTCATGCTAAGGTAACATTTCATGTCACTTACCTATTGGTAGAAGGATTGGATTATTAAACTTAATTTAATTTTATCTAATTAAACTTAATATTTTTGAACTTAAAACTTTCTAAGTTGAGAGATTTGATTGTTGGGAAGATCTCATCATTTTTATTTTCACTTATTTAGGTTCTCTATCCTGAGCATGCATCACTATGCATTAATAAGATAAAGAAAGCATAAATAAACAAATAAACTAAGCATTTATCTATATAAATTTGGATGGGCATGAGCCTTAACCAAGTAATGTACTTCGGGTTATAGGTGCACTATTTAGTTCATTTATGCAGGTTGTTTAAATTAATAAATCATATCTATGACATGAATATATCTTATATGGGATAGCCTAATAGGTTCAACACAACAAGTTATCAATCTCAGAGAAGGCTCCCAGGCCTACTTAACATGCACAGCCCAATGTCGTCTCTAGACCTAACAGGGCCAATCCACTAGACTAGAACTGCCTGGTCGAATGAATTATTCTCAATCATACCCAATATGTGGCTTCAAGCCACTTGATCTAATCAACCATCTCTTTAGTCAACCACCTAGTTTGTTCAATCTTTATCGATCAAAGTACTCACTCTGGCGTTGACTCATATCCTGGCCGTATTTAATACTCTGACAAACAGCATACCTCAGCATTAATGGTGCATGCCACCCAGTATAATCTCTACCACCAACCCTACCATCAATCTTACCACCAACTCTAGCAAAGAGGTGTACCACTAAAGCACTGTTTATCTAGAAAACTAAGAGATGATGCCACTTGGAATAGTATTGAGATAAAAAATGACCAATAAACCCCAACAAGGACAAGAGCCCTTTACACTTGATAGGGGCATCTCAAACATATTATACACTAAGACAAAGCTATAAATACCACACTTATAGCCACACTTCAAGTAATGCCATATACACTATATGCTCCTACTGTTTTGTTTGATTACCTTATCTTAACTAGAATTAACTTGAGCGTCGGAGTGCCTTCATTAGGAGCACCTCGACTAGTTTAACATTTCCAATTTGTTCCAAATCTTAGACCTTAAAGATATTTGACCTCTCTAGTCTGTTAGCCTAAACATAATTTAATTCACTATAAACAATTTTCAACCTCATCATTTTGGTACCGTCTGTGGGAACCTTGAGATTGCAACTAAAAAATGGTGAACACAAGAAGAGCTACCTCTGAGAGGGAGGATAGTAGAAGATCCGCATCTCCACCTCCTCTTCCACCCCTACAAGACAAGCATGTCGTAGGCACTAGGGCCTAGTAGGAGCACGTTATAACATTGACCATGCCATAACTCATGTAGTTGATAAGTGAGCAAACCTTTGCTCAATTTTTTACTATATTAAATAGGCGCACCATCATGCCAACCCCAGTTGGCAATGCCACTTCGTAGCGTCTCCACCAGAAAAAAGGTCCTCCTAGGACAGTCGTGGATACTAGAAATCTAAGTGGCCACCAGCTAAACTTGAAGCCAGCCCTAGATGCCCTTAGGGAAAGTAGGGGTAATTGGAGTTAAGGGAGGAAATCATTGACTCCATGGACTACCATGTTTGACCTAATCAAGCCCCGCTGTGTGATAGTGTCAAATACTCTAGACGAGACTAATGTGAAGAAGTGGAAGAATATGCAAACCACATGGCCTAGTCTATTTGAGCCCCACAATGCAATAGGGTTGAGTGCGTAAGATTTTATTTTGATCAGAATGCCACCCAAGCTGATTAGGAGGAATGGGAAGAAGTTTCCCACCAAGTGTAATAGTTAAATAGATACCTTGACAAGATCTCAAAGAGAAACACTAATATAATACCCAACCTAGAGGGCCCCCAAAGATCTCATCTAGAAAGAGATTTCTCTTTTATCTAGGAGATTATCAACAAGTGCATCACTATCGATGCCAAGATCCCAATGGGATTACCAAGATATGATAGCTTGATAGACCCTAGTGAGCACTTAATGTAGTTCGAGCATATGTTACAGCTTCATGAGCATAATAAATATATCCATGCCCAGAAACTGGTGACCACTTTTTAGGGCATCGTGCTCAATTGGTTTATCAAGCTGTAGCCCTCAATAATATACTCCTATGATCAACTTTGTGACAAATGTTTGCACCAGTTTGCCAGTCGAAGAACGGCAAAACTCCCCCACACTTACCTCCACACTGTCAAGTAAAATGAGATGGAGTCCCATTGTGTCTTCTTCATAAAGTTCATCATGGAGGTCCTAAAGATGGACAATCCTAAGATCGAATTCTTAATTAATGTGTTGTTCCTAGGACTCAGATATATAAAGAATGCGCTAATGCTTTGGTACATGAGCGCCCAAGGTCGATGGAGGAATTGCTCGATTTAGCAGAGAGATATATACCCCAAGAGGAGATGAATAAATTGAAGTTCAAAAACTCTGAGGTCTATATAAAAAAGAGAGAGATGTGACTAGAAACACATAGAGAGAGGTCGATCTCTAATAAAGCGCTTCCATGACTACACCCCACTAAATATCCCAAGGATAGAGGTCTTATATACCATCTACTATAATAATCTCCTCAAGAAATTGTGGAAACTGATGGAGACTGAAGTGATGAAAAATTGAAGAAGTATTGCTACTTTCATAAACAAAAGAGACATGACATAGATGGATGCTTCAATCTCTAGGATAAAATTGAGAGGCTATCAGACAGGGCCATCTCAAGAAATATGTGGTTGTGGATACATAGATAGAATGGAGTAAAATCAGTCGAACTTTATGTAGAGAAAGGTCGGTTAGCTCGAGAAAAGAGGATAAAGGAAAAAAACCCACTTATGAAGATCACCATCTTATTTGAGGAGTAATTGATATGATTGTGGGAGGTCCTACAGGGGAGGACTCCAAATCAACAAAGAGGTAGACTTAGAGAAAGCTGGAGTCGACTAAAGCTTTATCGGTCGAAATAATATTCCACTTAGCGATAAGTGCAAAGTCTATTTCCTTCACTGACAGTGACTTAGCCCACCTCAAAGGAAAGAATATCATACACAAAACCGATTGTCCTATGGTAGTCTTTATGAAGATTGCCAACTTTAAAGTGAGAAAGGTTTTGTTCGACAATGACAGCTCAGCTAACATCATCTTCCTCTTCACCTTTAAAAGAATAAACCAAGGCTAGCTGAGGTTTGAACCTATGTGTATCCTTCTAGTCAGGTTTAGGGGGTTAGAGATCATTCTGAAAGGGTCCATCAATCTCCCAACGTCATTTAGGGAGGTGCCCTGAAGAAGGACCTTGGTGGTGAACTATTTGGTGGTCGATGCCCCATTTACTTATAATGTTATCATTGGTTGACCTGCCTTCAATGATTTTCATGCAATTATTTCGACCTACCATATGAAAATCAAATTCCCAACCTCGACTGGCACAGGTGAATTACTTTGCAACATCTAGAAAGCTTGGAGGTGTTACAATATTTTGATTGAGTTAAGCAAGTAGAAAACTTGACCATAATTGAAGACCCAAGCTAATAATAAGAAAGATGGATAATAGCCGAGTGGAACCCTTGGGGAATTCAAAATTATTGAGTTGGAATAAAAGAACCCTGATAAGATAACTCAAATTGGGATAGATATGGGCCCCTATTTGGAATGCCTTATAGTTGATGTCCTGAGAAGAAACATTGACATTTTTGCATAGAAAGCATCTGACCTCTAGGGAATCAATTGTAGCGTAATCGTATACCGCCTCAACATCAATCCCTTTTACAAATCAATCAAGCAAAAGATAAAGACATTTAATGCTGAGAAGACCATATCATCGAAGAAGAAGTTCAAACACTTCTAAATATAAGCTACATTATAGAAATTCAATATCCTTCTTGGCTTTGTAATATTTTACTTATCCCAAAAAATGATGGACAATGGCGTATGTGTAACGATTTTACAAATTTGAATAAAGCTTAACCTAAGGATCCATATCCCCTGTGTTGAATAGATTTACTATTAGATTCCATTATTGGTTGTGAGTTGCGGAGTATGATAGATGCATTCTAAGGCTACCATCAAATATTCATGGCCCCCGAGGATAGGGATAAAACTTCTTTTGTGGTTCCCAATGGTGTTTATTGCATTTTAGTATTTTTTTTTGGACTGAAGAATACTGGAGCAACTTACCAAAGGCTAGTCAATTTTATGTCCAAAAATAAGATAGGCAAGTCGATGGAAATATACGTCAATGACATGATTATAAAAAGGAAAAAAGCTAAAGACCATTTGCTCAACCTCAATCACACTTTTAAAATATTGAGAGCATTTGGTCTGAAGTTGATTCTAACTAAGTGTACATTTGGGGTTCGAGGAGAAAATTTTCTGGGCTATATGGTCAATTAATGGGACATTGAGACCAATCCACAAAAGATTTTAGTCATTTTGGATATTGCCCTACCTCGAATTGTTAGATATGTACAATAGCTGGTCGATTAGATTATTGCCTTGGATAGATTCATGTAAGGTTGGTAGACAAGAGCTTGTTTTTCTTCAAAATTCTCAACAATGCCAAGAAATTGGGTTTCCAATGGAATTAACAATGTGATCAGGTGCTGATCGAACTAAAGTAGTATTTATCCTTACCCCCATGTTGATAAAACCCAAACTCAAAGAGGTACTTCAGATATATTTGATAGTTTTAGAGGTGTCGATCAGCTCAGTTTTAGTCTCAACCAAAGATGGCAGCCATCGACCAATCTACTACTGCAGTAAGTCACTCAACTAACCAGAGCACAATTATTTGGAGATTGAGAAATTTGCATTGGCATTTGTTACCACGGCTTAAAAGCTACGTCTCTATTTCTAGTCTCATGCCATGATAGTACAAACCAACCAACCATTTGAGAGATGTTGTGCAAGCCAGACACCTTCGAAAGGTTAATTAAATGGGTCATCGAGTTGGGAGAGTTTGACACTACTTTCCAGCCAAGGATAGCTATTAAAGCACAGGTTCTGGCGGACTTTATCATAATTTTTCTCAGGTGAGTCGAAATTCCTGAGAAAAATTATGAAGCTCCTCTTATTTAGACTTTGCACATCAATGGGTCTCCGTTCTCCAACAGTGGAAGAATATGATTTTGCATTAAAACTCGACTATGCAGTCACCAATAATAAGGCAAAATATGAGGTTCTCCTCATTGGTATGAGGATGGAACTTATTTAAGGCATCGAGCACCTGGCTGTGATCACAGACTCCCAACTAGTAGTATAACAAGTTGAGGGAAATTTTGAGGCTAAAGATTCCATGATGAGTAGATACTTGGCAGAGGCTAGAAAATTGTAGCAATCATTAAAAAAGTTTACCTTTAGTCAGGTACCTCGATCTAAGAATGAGCATGTAGATGCCATGTCCAAATTTTCTAGCTTGACAAAGGGCATGAGAGATAGGATAATAACGTTTTTGGTCATTGATAGGTTGCTGATCGACCCACCCAATGAGAACTTGGTAGGGAGCATCAAGCAGACAACGCCTTCATGAAAAATCCAATCAAACTTTACTTAAGCCATAGCATAATTCCCGAAGATAAGAATGAAGCTCGATGTCTTTGCAGACAAGCTGCCAAGTTTGTGCTCGACAAATATAGCCAACTATATAAGAGGTTGATTTTGGGACCACCCCTAAGATGCCTAGATCCCAACCAAGCTCATGAAATATTATAGGATACTCACGCAGGTATGTGTGGAAATCATTCTGGGGAAAGATTCCTTCTAAATAAAATAATTAGGTATGGATACTTTTGGCCAATATTATTGAAATATTCTATAGATTTTGCTAAAAAATGTACATCCTGCCAAGTTCATTCAAACCTATTGTATCAACCTGCTGCGCCCATGGTCAATGTTGAATCTCTTAGCTGTTCAATCAGTAGGGGATTGACATTTTGGGCTTACTGCCAAAGTCAATAGATCAATAAAAATTAATAAGCATGGCAGTTAAATATTTTACCAAATAGGTTAAACCTTAGGCTATTCGAAAGATAACAAACGTAGCTATCAAGAGTTTCAACTGAAAAAACATCATTTGTTGCTTTGACCTACCTAAGATGCTTATTTCAAATAACGAGACTTAATTTTAGAGTAAAAGTACTAGAAGTTGGTGCGAAGTCTTGGGGATCACCTAGTAGTTTATTTCTATGGGTAATCCTTAGTCGAACGGCTAAATAGAGGTAACAAATAGAATGATACTCAATCATTTGAAAGCCAAGATACAAGATACTGGCTTGAGTTGGGTAGATAACCTCCTAAGAGTGTTGTGGATATACAGAACAACTCCTCGAACAACTACAAGTCACAACCCTTATAGTTTAGTTTATGGTTCTAAGGCAATCATCCCCACAGAATTTATCCAACATATGGCTCGAGTTATTCACTTCCACCACTCAGAAACACATCAAAATAGAAGCTCGACGTAGAGACTATCAACAAGCGAAAGTAAGAAGCTTATAATATGATGTTGTTCTACAAGTCAAAGATGGCAGAGAACTATAACAAAAGGATCAAGCTACACTGCTTTAAGGTTGGAGACCTAGTTCTCAAAAAGGCAGAAGTGTCTAAGAATGTTGACAAACTTTACCTAAAATAGGAGAAGCCCTACACTATTGTGAAGGTATCGAAACATAACACTTATTGACTTGCTAATGTTGATACGGATGAGCTCCTTTGCCTATAGAACGCTATCAATTTGAAGAAATTCTATATATGAAACCACATTGTAATTACTCCCATATCCTGAGATATGAATAAAGTTTCAACAACACTTTTACCATTTGTCTGCAATGTCACAGTCTCATCTATCTCACACCATTGCAAGCATCAAGTCGACCCCATAGTCAACAAATAAGCAGCCTCATGTTGTCACTTAAGCTCCAAGTTAACCTCGTAGTCAGCAAAGAGGCAGCTTCATGTTGTCACTCAAGTATCAGGTTGACCCTATAGTCGATGAATAAACTGCCTCATGTTGTCACTCAAGATCATTCATTCAATAGAAGGTTTATTACAATCAAATTTTTATTACAAAAAAGAAAAAGAAGAAAGGAAGCAAAAACAAACAACATCAAAGGGAAGCATGGAAAGGGGGCATCAACTTTGGCTTGAACCTACTAGGTCACTCTCTAGCATGTTTTGATCAGGATTTGGCAGGGCAGATGAAAATGGCTGAATTGCTTGAGGTGGTTGAGAAGGCCCTGCAACATCGCTCATGAAGTTTGTAGAATGCAGCACGTACCGTGTGATGTCAACTTGCTCATCCCTCAACTGGATAGTGAGGTCCTAGGTGAAGGTAAATTCATTTGCCAATTTATTCAGCCTAGAATCAACCTTAACCTATTTCTTTTAGGCTTTAGTCATTGGCCCAATGGAGGCATTTATCGCGGTGACTTTCTCCCTAGCTCTATCGACCCCATCATACTAAAATTTGGGGTAAGGCTGAGATTATCATCAAGAGCAGAACTTGTTTTAGTTTTGTCATCTAGCTAAAAAGTGTAGCCTAGGCACTTAAGCTACTTGATTATCTTATGGAATGCATCGCGAGCATCGTCGATCGACATAATTACACTCGCATCCTGAAAGGCCGAGCTTAATATGAACTGTTCCACTGCCTTTCACCATATTATGAGAAGCTGTCAAATGAAGGCCTCCTGTACCTCTTTAATCGCATCTGAGTGACCAGCCACTTGACCTAAGAAGTAGCTCACCTGCAAGTCCAAATGAGCCTTCTTTAGTATGTAGTCCATCCAACTCCTCTCTTCGACCATCTGCACAAGTTGCTGATCTTTAGAACCCAATTGCTCTTTGAGGTCTGCTACCTTCTTCATTAGTTGCTCAACCTAGAGTTGGGAAGACTTAAGTTGAACCTTAAGGATTTATGTATCTCTTCCCTTTTGTAGCTCCTCTTAATTGGCCAGGGCCAGCTTTGCTCGATGGTAAAACGTATACCCTAGCTGGCTCATCTGAAATAAAAAGCATCAGCAAACAACACAACTTTCTAAAATAAGAATTCATTGAGAAACAATTGACCTTACACTTACCATATTGCAATGGTAGGGAAGAGCTCTGACTACTCCAACCTGACTCAACTGCATTAGTCTTCTTTGGTCCTTGGTGAAGAACCCAGTGACAATCCACTTGATGGCATTAGGGCCCATCATCCCTGATTATATAATAGAGGTCAAATCACCTCCATGGTAAGGTTGGGCCCGAAGTGGGTGATTCCAGTTGGGGTAGTTTAAATAGTACCCTATCGCCACGTTTGCCAAACAAGTCATAGCCTGTTACTTCCTTTTGCTTCTCCTTATCACCCATTGTCCTCTTAGGTGCTGGACCTCCTTGTTCAGTCATCTATATTTTTCCCTGACCTATAAAGCTACTTGGAACGCACTTTTCTAGTTGAGTAGGTTGAGGTTGGGGTGCTCGTTTAATTTAGGGCATTGTAGGAGTGGTGATCTATTGGGTCGAGGGTGTAGGTTACACCATAGCTGCCTCTCATCGAGCATCCATTCAATGGCACTCTTCATTTCTTTGGGCTCTTGCTACAGCTTTTGCTTAACTACGAGCCATTACATCTTCTTGATCTGCTAACAAAGATAAAATAAAAGCCATCAGAATTGAGAAAAAAGAATAAAATTTATAGTTAACACAATCAACAAAAATCTCTACCTAGCTAATTGCCTGCAAATAGGTTGAGCTTGGTCGATGATAGGCTAGCCAACACCAGACACCACTCTTCGGTTAAAATTAAAGCCTTCATATGCCCAAATTCAACTAAGTCCCAAATAAAGGTGTTGGGCAAACTAAGTGTATGGTTCCTTAGCATTTCCATATGCCTCATTTACCATCCCCTTGGAATGTTAAAATCTCCAGGCCCCTAAGCATAAAAAAAATATTTTTTCCACTCCTGGCCATACTAGGGGGAAAAAGCCACTAGGAACTTTTGATGTAAGCACACTGTCAGATAATAAAAGTTGGATTCTTCTGCACTACCCAACTTTCAGTACATTGGCAAATGGAATAAGTTTGAAAAGTTGGTAAAGAAGGCTGGCTAGTCGAACTGGTACATCAACATAGCAAAACTATATACTGTGGTAAAACAATTGGGGAGGAGCTGGGTTATACAAACCTTAAGGCCCACTAGAAGTTTGACTATAGCTGGCGTTAAGGCAAACCTAAGACTGCACCTCAATCCTTTCTCAAATACCATTATGCATCCCCTAAGAGGTTAATGCATCTTACCCCAAGGCCCGGGCACTAAAAGTTCATACTTATTAGGAATGTGGTACATTTTCTTAATTTGAACTAGGTCAGCTGGGGATATTTTGAAAACTATTTTGCTATAGTGGTTTAGTGTGAATAATCTACTGCGTGCTGTAGGTGCTTCTCTAGGGCTAGCTTTATCCCCAAAGGCATCCTTCTTAGTGCTTGAGTTGCTTGAGGTTGACTTATCACTCAATGAGCTGTCAGAACTACTCTTATGTGTTCTTTTAGATACACTTTCAACCCCAGTTTCTCCCTAGAATTGAGCACCCTCAAACCTAGAATTTTCACTATCTGAAGCACTAAACATCGTTGCAAAGAAAAATGAAAAAAAGTACAAACGGGCAGAAAAACTTATAGCAGATAGCTTGAAAACTCTAAGTGTAGAAAGGATTTAGGGAGCTTAGAAAGTAAGAACTTGACAAGAATAGATTTTAGCAAAAGTGTAAAATAGGCATCTCTAGTCCCCATATTTATAGACATATGGACACGGGAACCCAAGCAACAGTAATAATTGCACTGCCACATCTTGGTGCTTCGTATTGTATGATGTAACTGGCACATTAAATACTCAAACACTGTCAAAAACCCTAGTTGAGTATTGAAAAACCCCAGTTAAGAGGTTAGAACCGTAGTCAAATATGCATAACCATCATTCAGTTATCTACTCCTTGCTCCTGTTTATCGACAAGCTCGATTAGGCCTGCGAGTGGGGAGGGACTCATGATATAGGATAGCCCAATAGGCCCAACCCAACAAGTTATTGATCTTAGAGAAGGCCCCTAGGCCTACTTAACATACACAGCCTAAGGTCACCTCTAGACCTAATGGGCCAATGTACTAGTTCAAAACTATTTGGTCAAATGAACAATTGTCAATCGTACCCAACATATAGCTTCAAGCTACTTGATCCAGTTAACCATCTCTTTGGTCGACCACTTAGTTTGTTCAATCTTTATCGACTAATGTGCTCACTTTGATGCTGACTCATATCCTAGCTGTATTTAATGCTCTAACAAGCAGCATGCCTCTATATGAATGATGAGTGCCACTTAATACAGTCTCTACCACTAACTCTAGCAGACAGGCGCACCACCAGAGTATTGTTTATCTTAGAAACTAGGAGATGATGCCACCTAGAATAGTATTAGGATCAAAAATAACTAATAACCCCTAAGCAACGATAAGAGCTCTCTACAGTTGATAGGGGCATCTTAGACATATTACATACAAAAAAAAGCTACAAATACTTCACTTCTAGCCACACTCTAGGTAATACCACATATATTATGCGCTCCTATTCTTCTATTAGATTACCTTATCTCGACCAGAACTAACTTAAATGTTGGAGTACCTTTATCGAGGGCACCTTGATTAGTTTAATATTTTCTATTCATTGCAGATCTTAGACCTCAAAAAATATTTCTATTAGATCATTCAACCTCTCTGGTCAAATTAGCCTAAACACCACTCAATTCACTATAAATGACTTTCAACCTCATTAATATACTATACACTTATGGGTCTTCAAGCCTCCATGATCCTATTGGCCTCATTTACCTCTTTGCAACAATTTACAAGAATAAAGAAAATCTCAACTCTTAAGAGTTCTACTCTCATAACATTTTCAAGGTAGAAAATTAAGAGACATGCAAGCCTTTTTTAATACAACCCATTCAATCAAGATTAAATTTTATTTAAACCAAATTAAAGGCTTATGTTCATCCTACATACATCCATTATCCATTTAATAATTAGATGAACAATAGCTAGAATTGTCATTCGATTCAACAATTTAACATTTGTCACATAAACAATTAATTTAAGAGCAAAATTAAGCATAACGCTTATGCATCTCAATTTTGCACTTACTTGAAGAGCAAATTAAATTTGATTTTAAAAGCATGAAAAATGTTCAACATTACTTTGACAACTTACACAACATTTTTGCATCAAAATAAGAATGAAATAATGAAGTTTGATAAATCAAAAATACAAAAATAGCATAAAGATAGTCCCTAGTCATGCCATAGATGGGTCATTGCCCTACTGACCAACTAGACACATAGTAGGCATGTGCATGGCATGCCCACTATAGGGCCAGGCTGCAACTAGATAGGTGGTAGCCATACCACAAGGTTGCCAATGCAATCGTTTTGTACCATTTTGTGTTTTTGCCTATCCAAACCATATGGACACCTCCATAACATTATTGCACACATATTTTGACAAATTTTCAGATTTCAAACACCTGGAAAACTGAAAATTAAAGTACTTATAGTGCTTCAAAAATAAATCTAAGGAAAAATTACAATTCTTCAAACAACATCAAGTAACTCCAATCCAATTGGATTCAAAAATTGCTAAAATACCTTTAATCAATAATCAACAAGCTAAATCAAAATTTAACATTATCCAATGCTGAATCAACATTTAAAATAATAGTATTTGAGTTAAAACTCATGCCAACATATGAAATTCATAATTAGATCCAATGCTAAATCAATATTTAACATAATAGGATTTGAATTAAAACTCATGTCAACATAAGAAATTCATAATTAGGGTTGAAGTATCAATTCAACACATATAGAGACAATTGAATCAAGAAATTAGAGTTCTAGAAACAATTCATCATCTAAATGAATCCAACAAATCCAAAATTAGGCAAAAAATGGGCTCCAATATCACTTGAAGGAAAAAGTATTTCAAGGATCCAAAATAATTGCAAAATTAAAGAAAAAATTAACTTGAAATTACTCTAACCAAGGATCTTATCCCATGCCATAATTAAGGATTAAAAATCAAGAGACGTTACCCTGAAAGAAAGATTTTAAGGCAACTAGGAAGATCATCCTCTAGAACTCTTTCTATGCAAAATTTATGTTTTTTTCTCCTAGGATCTTCTTCTCCCCCTTAATGATCAATAAGTCCAGGAACTTTTGCTTAACAAATCACCTCCAAGATGAAGTTGAAGTGTCAAAAAAATAGTGGCAAAAACACCTACTAGAATAGTGCCAGCAAGCTAATTAGAATAGTATTGTAAAATAATTTTGATTGAATGATATTCTTTATATGGCTATCATCATCTTATATAATGTATTAATTCACTAGCATTTGGATGAAGCCCTTAGATCACACCAGACTATAGGACTTGGTTACACATTAGATGGTAATCATAGAATAAGTTTTACACGATCATGATCTTAAACTTGCCAATCATATGATCTTTTGAGACAAAGCATCTAAGATCTAGATAGACTTGCACTAATGATACATAAAGCTAAGGGTTGAATGTTACTTTGTTCCATAGGCAATTCCATATGAGATATGGATGAATGTTAGTGGGTGCTTGTTAGAGAATAGAGCACTAAAGACCCATCCAGAGAATCCACTAGATTGTCATAGTGGCAAGTTCTTTAGCTTGCACTAGTACATATAATTATTCCTTTGACCTAAGGATCCATGGTAAACTCATGTTCGATCCTCATGCTTTGACTCTTCCTTGGTTACTTAGTGGGTCGCTCAGGTAGAGATTGGGCATGAGCTAATGGACAAAGAGGTTTGTGAGATCTAAGAAAGAATCTAAATCCTCATCTTTGTGAAGGGCGAGTACATCTCCTATATATTCTATAATGATCAATTCCAAAAAATTCTTATACAAAGTAGTGTGATAATTTGGAAAATGAGTTTTCCAAAGATGAGGTCACATAATAGAGTCAAACATTGAGAATAGAGATATAGTATTGAGATTACTAGGGAGCTGGCAAATATCTTGCCCTAGGCCTCTTTTAGGAGATAGGAGAGGGAAGGACCATATTTACATGGTATGCATAGAGTTGTAATAGTTCTCTAAAAGCATTCATTTTGGCTAATTAGTTGGGTTCTATGGGCTTGAGGTTGGAAATTGACCATGGAGATTATGTACTCTTCAATTAATGGAGATTAATTAAATTAAGTTGATTTAGTTTAAAAGGAATTTTAAACTGAAATGCATATATGATATTCAAAAGTCACAATGAGTTGTGTGCCCATGTCTAATAAATGGTAGAACCTATCATATCACACACAAAAGCCAATAACATTTCCTAAATCTTGGAGGAACTTTCTAAGTGTTAGAAAATTCACTCCAAAGTGATCAATTTTTGGGGTGACCAAAAATTGATGTGTCACTTGGTTTGATTAATTTAAGTGTTAAGGGTTAAATTAGACCAATAATTAAAGAGTTAATTATTTGGTGCCATGTGACCATCGATTGGTCAAGTTAATTTAAAGAGTTAAATTAACAAAATTAAGCTTAAGGAGTTAAGCTTGTTGGCTTTAAGTGTTAAATCAAAGGTCAATTAATTAAATTAAAATATTTAATTTAATTAATGAGAATAATTAGTTTTGGAGGAAAAATCCAAATGAAAGCTTCATTTGGTGTGACATTTTAATTAGCTAGAAATTAGATTTCAAATGTAATTAAAATGCATAGAAATTTAAATTAGATTTAAATTTGCCAACTTGCAAGCAAGTAAGTTAGTTGTCCCACACCTTGAGGTAGGTGTGATGCTAACTTTGCATCACACCATCCTCCCTCTATATATAGATATAGAGGTAAGGTGGGTGGCCACATACAATTCACAAGTGAAGAATTTGATTTTTTCACATTTTCCTTCCATTAATCAAGGTGTTTATTCATGTGTTGAAGCTCACCTTTCTTTTCTTCTCCAACCCATAAATCAACCATCTCTCTCTCATCTCTCCTCTCAATCTCCAGCTAATTGTGAGGAGTGATTGGACATTACTTTAGTGTGTGGATCACTTCAATAGAGGTAAAACAAATTGTTCGCTAAGCTTTTAAAGATCCACCAGGGAGAATAGTAAATTTTTTATTTTATTCCAGGAGATCCAGAAGGATTTTTGATCTGAAATTTTCACAATATATCCACCAAAGAGTTAAAGAGATTCTAGAATTTTGTTAGAATTTTTGGAGAAGTTTGACTCACGCAAAAGTTGCATGATTTTGTGGTGCTGCTACTTGGCAAATTCTAGATTAAAGAAGAACTCTTCATTTTCTCCTTGGAATTAAGCTAATCAAGGTAATTCTTTTCCTAAATCTGAATCATTAGCATGTTTAGATCCTTGTTAGATTGAGTAACCTAGTTAATTTTAGCTTTTGAAGTTTTAATTCTTGGGTCATAGTGCTACTATGCCTTCAAGTGGCATTGGAGCTAATTCATGCTATGATTTGGATTCTTGATTGATTGATTCCTATGATGGATTAATCATAATCACCAAATTCTCAATTCATATGATGGATTGGAGTGTTTGGATGCTATTGTATATAGCTTCTTGATTGTTGAATTGAAAGCATGCTATTATGTGTTTTAAGTGTTGTTTCTTGTAACTAGTATGTTATAATTCATTACTTCTAATGTTGAATGTTAATTTATGTTATATGTTAACATTGCATGTTGTTGAATGGCTAAAATGGTTTTGGTAATTTTGAATCCAATTTGATTAGAGTTATGTTGGAGAATTTTTAGATAATATGGCTATCACTTGAACTCATTTTTGAAAGAATATTTGGAGGCTCAAAATTTTAGTTTTAGAAGGTGTTTTAATTCTAAAATCTCATCTATAATGTGTGAAATCATGTTTAGAAGTTTTTCTAAATTTTTTGATGCACAAAAGGTTGAGCAAAATCATGGTGTTTCGGCTTAGACATCAAAACAGGGCAAGTTGCCTTGCCTTGACTAGGTACTGGCTAACAGCAGGCACACCAACCATGTGGTTGTGCACCTGGCCTAGGTGAGCAATAGCTAGTTTTTGTCAAGTTGGAACAATCTCAATTTTTTTCTCCTTTTTGTGTTCAAAAAGTGTATTGATTCACACATATTAGAGCACAAGTGTTGTGTGAGCTCTCAAAATTATGTTTTACATTTTTTATTTCTTTTAAATACTTGTTAAAGTTAATATCCTACATAATGTATAATTGTTATGTTTGACCAATTATTTGTTTATGAGATGAGCATTTAATAGTTGGAATTGAATATCAATTCTTGATTTATTTATTATTCATTTAAGTATTAAATAAATGATGAATGAATGGGAATGATCATGAGCCTTTTAATATTGATTTTGTTTATTTCAAGTTGTTGAAATAGGGGTAGCATGCCTCTTGTTCTATTTTGTAAAAGTCATAAAAGTAGAATTTTTAGAAGTGAGGTTTTCTTTCTTATAAAACTAAGCTCTTGTATTATAAACTAAGCTATTACTCTTGAAGTAGGGCTTGCATGCCCTACTCCTTGCAACTTTTACAACAGAAAGAAAGCCTTACTTCAAGCTCTACTCGGTTGAAGACCCATGAACGTATGCAAATACACTCATGTAATAGCTTAGTTTAATCAACCTACTTAAAATCAACCGAATGATGTAATTATGGCTCTAAGGGCATCACTTGGTTTAGCTCATAGTTATCCCCCCTAGGACATACTAGGCATATTTACTTATTTATGCTTTTCATATCCTTTTGATGTATGAGATGCATGCTTAAAATGTAGAAAACTTAAATAAGAAGATAAATGATGAGATCCTTGCAAGCAGAAACCCTCCAATTAGAATGTCTAAGTGCCTTTCAAATATTAAGTCAAAGTGGATATAAATTAAAAGAGTTTTAACTAATCCATACCTTCAACCAATAGTATATGACATCACGATGCTACCAATTTTTTGTAATGGCACTCGATCACGGGGTCACACTTAGGAGAAATGTTGTGAGCATATATTTTGCATGAGATGCACATTTGAATTAAGAACTTTCATGCATTGGCGCACTGTCCCGAGGGATGTCATGAGGCCATCTTGAATCAAAGTTTGATTAGTAGGTTAGATTTAACACTTAGTAGTATAGATGGTGCATGGTCACGTAGGTCTATATGAAAAATGAGGCAAAATACATCAAGAGTTGCATGAGATGCAACAAAATTTGTTTACCCTTCGATCACTTGTAAATAGCACTCGGTCATGTGGGTCCACTTGCAAGTCCTTGGGAACTTGATTCTCACTAAAAAATGAGATTTCCTAAATTTTTCTTAGGGGTGAAGGATTTGATATAATAGTGGGAGAAAAACATGCTTGAAATACTATGAACATGTTTCCTAATATCAATATTCAATCATATGCTTGTACTCTTTTTTCGCCTATTGTAGATTTTTGAAATTATCAAAACAAAATGGCTAAAAAACTATTCATAAGCATTTTGGAAACTAATAAACTCACTAGGCCTAACTTCTAAGATTGGTTGAGAAGCCTTAAGATAATTCTTGACTTTGAAAAGAAGACCTATGTTCTTAATTAAAGTCTACCAGACACATTAGGTGATAACCCTTTTGATGAGACTCATGAAATGTTTACCAAATTTGTAGATGATGATTACAAGTGAGATGTCTCATGATGGAAACCATAACTAATGAGCTCCAAAGACTCACGAGCATATGAAACATGGAAATGAGATCTACAAGCACATGTAAGAGTTGTATGGTGTGCAATCTAGACAAAAAAGGTTTGCTTTGTTAAAAGAGATCTATAGGTTAAAAATGGTAGAGAGTTTAAGTGTCCATGATCATTGGCTCAAGATGATTGGACTCATCAAGAAGCTTTGACAACTTGATGTGATTATGGATACTAAACTCTACATAGATTTGATCCTCTAGTCACCGCCCTAATCATTCGACCATTTTATTATGAACTTTAATATGCCTAAGCAAGAGTTTATGATTAACAAATTAATGAACATGTTTTTGACCTCCGATGTGACGATGAAAAAGGAAATGCATCTTATACTTACTTATTCCTCTAAGTTAAAAAGCTTTAATAGCCCAAGAAAAGGAGGTAAGAGAAAGAAATATTCTTTCTTCAAAGGGAAACAACCTGAGAAAAGTTTTAAGAGAGTTAAGAAAAAGACTTACACTGAATCAATTTGTTTTCCATTGCAGTGAAAATAGATATTGGAAAATAAATTGCAAAGCTTGCCTTGCAACCTTTTAGAAGGGTATGTACCATTCTGAGGAGCATTTGATGACTAATTCTTTTTCATGGGTATTTGATATCAAATTTGTTATGAGGGATAGAAATAAGAGAGAGTCTTTGTGAAGGGGATATGATCCATTACCTAGGAAATGGAGCAAAATGTGCTGCTATGGTCCAAGGTGTTATCTAGTTAGACTTAGGGAATGCTTGCATTGTACTTAATCCAGTTTATTATGTACCACACTTTATTAAGAACATTATTTCAATTCCTATTCTTGATAATGAAAGATTTGATTCTTCTATATCAAATGAGAAGTCGAAGGCATTATAGAATGGTTATTTAATTGCTCAAAGTATATTAGTTAACGAATTGTACATACTTGATTCTCAACCTTTACTAATGCACATTCAATCAAGTAAAAGAAAATTAGATAGCCAAGAAGATGCCATTCTATGGTATGCAAAACTTGAGCATATTTCTAGAAATAGGATAAACAAGTTAAAAGCTCTTAAAGCACTAAATGTTAGTGACATTGTGGACCTTTCTACTTGTGAATCTTGTTTGAAGGGAAAAATGACCAAAGCTCCTTTTGTAGGACAAACAGAGTACTCTACAAATCCTTTGGATTTGATCTACATGGATGTTTGTGGTCTACTAAGAGTTAGTATAAGAGGAGGCTGTTCTTACTTCATCACCTTCACTAATGATTATAGTTTGTTCACACATATGTATCTTATGAAGTATAGTTATGAAGCCTTTTGAAAAGTTCAAAAAGTATTAGAATGAAGTAGAAATGCAAAAGGGATTTAGTATTAAAGATTTTCGATCAGATTCAGGGGGAGAATATTTAAGTACTGAATTCTTGGATTATCTAAAAGAGAATGAGATTCTTTCTCAATGGACTCCACCTAACATACCTTAACATAATGGAGTAGCTGAGAAGAGAAACCATACCTTGTTGGACATAGTACACTCCATGATGAGCTTTTTTAGTGTACCCATATCCTTTTGAGGATATGCCTAAGAAATGGCAGTAAAGCTACTAAATATAGTACCTTCAAAGTCGATTTCTAAAACATAAAATGTGATATGGCAAAGCACCCTCTTACTACTAACTAAAGGTTTGGAGACCTCCCACCTATATGAGACGAACAGTGAGAGATAAGTTGGATAGTAGATCTACCTTGTGTTAGTTTTTGGGATACCTAAGAGAGTCCATAGATTATTACTTTTATGATCCTTTAGGAACAAAAGGTGTTTGTTTCATGAAATGCTTATTGTTTGGAAAAAAAATTTCTATTACATAGAAATGGCATTATCATCAAACATGATGAAGTTCATGATGATTATGAAATCCCACGAGCAAGCTACAAAAGCCTCACACATAACCTTTGAGAGGGTCAAACCAAATTAAGAAGAAACTCAAAAGGTTTGGATTTCATCATGAGATGGTCTAATTGGATAATGATCTGAAGACTTATGAGGAAGCTATATTGGACATCGACTGAAGATGTTAGTTTGAATCCATGAGATCCAAAATGGACTCCATGTATTCCAACAAAGTATGGACTTTGGTAGATCCACCAAACAGAATAGTTCTCATCAATTTCAAGTGGTTCTATAAGCAAAAGCTAAGAGTCGATGGAGAAGTAACAACCTTTAAGGTGCGATTAGTGACAAAAGGTCACACTCAAACACCCATTATCTATTTTGATAAAAAAAATTCATCAGTCATAATGCTTAAGTCCATTTGAATTTTACTTGCCATAGCCATACATTATGACTATGAGATATAACAAATGGATGTGCAAATCATTTTTCTCAATGGCAATATTGAAGAAGAAATCTATATAGAGCAACCATAAGATTTCACATCAAAGGGAGTGAGCAAAAAATTTGCAAACTCCAGAGATCCATTTATGGACTCAAATAAGCGTTCGAAAGTTGGAACATACATTTTAACATGATAATCAAATTGTTTAGCTTTGTAAAAAATATGTATGAACCATATGTGTATATGAATGCTAGTGAAAGTAGTTTATGGTTTATTGTACTTTATATCGATGACATCCTTCTCATTGGGAATGAGGTAGGAATGTTAGAGTGTATTATAGCATGGTTATCTACTCAATCTTCCATGAAGGATTTGGGAGAAGCATTCTACACATTATGAATACGTATCTATAAAGATAAATCAAAGAGGATGCTGCAGCTTTTCTAAATGCCATATAATGAAAAAATACTAAAGAGGGTTAGTATGGAAGAATCCAAGAGGCGATTCCTTCCCATGGGGTATGGCATTCATCTCTTCAAGTCTACGGCTCCCAAGATAGAGAAAAAGAGATAAATTATGTCCCATATACTTTATGTCTCTACTATTGAGAGAATAATATATGCAGTTTAATATGCAAGATCGGATGTGACACACTTGCTAAGTGTTACGAGTAGGTGCCAATCTAATCTTGGTGAAAGTCACTGGATAGCAGTGAAAGCTGTTGGAATAGTACCTCGCAAGCCAATAAGATTGGTATTTAAACTATTTCACTTGTGATACAATCTTGATTAAATGATATTTCTTCTAAAAGGCCATCTTTATCTCATGCTCATATAACTTCATTTGTATATGGTTGAAGCCCTTAGATCACACAAGACTATAGGACATGGTCATATATTAGGTAGTGATCATAGAATAAGCATTACATAGAATATCCCCAGCCATAGAATCTTATGAGACAAGGCATCTAAGATTCTGATAGACACGCACTAACGATGCATAATCTAAGGGTTAGATGTTGCTTCGCTCTATGATAAAATCGTATGTGATATAAGTGCATGTTAGTAGGTGCTTGTTAGATAACAAGGTATTAGAGGCCCACCCAGAGAATTCATTAGATAGCTATAGTAGCAAGTTGATAGTGGCTAGTTCTCTAGTTAATACTAGTATATATAATTAGTCATTTGACCTAAGGATCTATTGTAACCTTACGCTTAGGTCCTAATGCTTTGGCTCTACTTTGGCTACTTAACAGGTGTTCTGGTGCTTAAGGATCTTGCAAACCTCCATACCAAGTAGCTCATACCTAATCTCAACTTAAAAGTCCCATAAGTGGTCAAGGAAGAGTCAAAGCATATGGACAGGACATAAAGTTACCATGAATTCTTAGGTTAGAGGACTAATAATATGCACTAGCACAAGCATGAGAACTAAAAACTACTGACTTGCCACTATGGCTATCTAGTAGATTCTCTGATGGGTATTCAGCGCCTTGTTCTCTAACAAACACCCACTAACATACACCCATTTCTTATGTAGTTGCTCTTGGAATGGATCAATCTCCAACCCTTAGATTTATGCATTGTTAATGCAAATCTATCTAATTTCATCTCATAAGATCCTATGACTTGGGAGATTTAAAATCACAACTATATGAGACGTATTCCATGGTCATCAACCAAGTCTTGCATTCATAGATGATCTTAGGGCTTCATCTGAATGCTAGTAAAGTAAAATAAGTGTAAGATGAAGATAGCCATATAAAAAAAATCATTTAATCAAGATTACACCGTAAGTGAAATAGTTTGCAAGGCTAATCTCATTGGCTTGCAAGGCATTATTTCAACAATCTCCCACTTACCCTAAAGCTAATGCCTTGTGGCCTTGAGACCAATCTTCATAAGATGTCCTCTAAAGACCTTTAGCATTTAGGGGTTTAGACAGTAGTTATGCTATATTCTCTTCTACAGCAACTGTTATCTACTTAATTGTCACCTCTATCAATTGATAACACTCACCCTAAGCTAATACCTTGTGGCCTTGAGACTAATCTTCGTAAGATGTCCTCTAAATACCTTTAGCATTTAGGGGTTTAGACAATGGTTATACTTTATTCTCTTCTGAGGCAACTATTATCCACTTAATTGTCACCTCTATCAATTGATATCATATATCAAGTAATAACACATTTAATTTGATTGGATCATTGATGAATTCTTATATCATTGATAAATTCTTAGCATAAGTCCAAAATTATTTTCCAAAGACAATCATAGGCTTATGCGTGCTAGGCACTATATTCAACTCTTGGATGAAGTTTTTATCCAAATACCGCTCTATGCGGTTTCCAAAATGATAATGTGTTTCACCTTAGTAGTTATATAGGCCATGATGTCTAGTAGGAACTCTTCTAACACACTATATTGCCATTAAGATAAAATATGTATCCAAAAGTAGATATTAGGTCATCTACATCAGATTGAAAATTAAAATCCAAAAACTCCATGAGTTTCTATTCTCCATTGTAGTATACCTAAAATAAGTCTTTAGCCCTTCTCAATGATCATTTTAATGGCCTTTCAGTGACATTCATGGAGATCAAATTAGAGCCTATTCATAACACTTAGAAAGTGTGCCGCATCTAGTCTTGTACATTGAATGGCATATAATATGCTCTATGTAATGGATGCATAAGGTATGTAGGGCATTCTATGTCTCTCATCATGAGTCTAGGGAGACATAGACTTGGAGAAGTGAAGATTATGTCCTAAAGGGAGAAATCCTCTCTTGGATTCTTCCATATGAATCCCTTTTAATATCTTTGTGCAATGTACAAGATTTAGGAAAAGCTTGGCATTTTCCCTGATCTATCTCTATAGATACATATTACTAATACATAAGATGCTTTCCCCAAATCTTTCATAGAGAATTGTGTAAACTATCATGCTTTAACATACTCTAACTTTCCTTTCCATTCTCAATGAGAAAAATGTCATCGACATAAAGCATAATAAACTATACGTTACTCCCACTAGCCTTTTTGTACACATAAGGTTTATACACCTTTTTGACAAGGACAAACATTTTGACTATCTTATCAAAAACATAAGTTCCAAGTTTCAGATACTAATTAGAGTCCATAAATTGATCTCTAGAGTTTATAAACATTTTGCTCACTTCTTTTGGATGTAAAACCTTATTGTTGCTCCATATAAATTTCTTCTTCAATGTCACCATTGAGAAAAGCAATTTTCACATCCATTTGCCATATCTCATAGTCATAATATACAACTATGGCAAGTAGAATATGAATGGACTTAGGCACAATGACTAGTGAAAAGGTTTCTTTGAAATCAATATCGAGCTTTGAGTGTAACCTTTTACAACTAGTCGTGCATTAAATGTTACCACTTTCCATCTACCACAAACTTTCCCTTATAGATCTACTTGCAACCAATAGAAACTATTTCCTTTGGGGGATCTACCAAAGTCTATACTTTGTTTGAGTACATGGAGTCCATTTCAGATCTCATAGCTCTAAGCTAATGTCTTGAGTTCATCTCGAACATAGCGTCCTCGTAGGTCTTTAGATCTCTATCCAATTGATTTTTCTCATGAAGAAATTTGAATGTTTCAAGTTACTTCTTGATCTGGTTCAACCTTTTCAAAGGTTATGTGTGAGGCTTTTTGATATTTATTTATTTCTACTATTTGTGAGATTTATTGATCGTCTTGAACTTCACCAAGTTCAATTACATTACCTTTCTATCTTATGGAAATTCCTTATCTAAAAAGGCTGTGTTTCTTAAAACAAACACATTTTATTCTGAGAGATCATAAAACTAATAACCTATAAACTCTCTTGGGTATCCCACAAACTTGCTCAAGGTGGATCTACTATTCAACTTATCTTCTACTCTTTGTCTCACATAAGCGGAAAATCCCTAAACCTTTAGTTAATGGTAAGAGGGTGCTTTGTCACGCCATATCTCATATGGTGTTTTTGGCATTGACTTTGAAGGTAATAATCTTAGTAGCTCCCCCACCGTCTTTAAGGCATATTCTCAAAAGGATATAAGCTCATCAAAGAAGCTTGCCATGGAATGCACCATGTCCAACAAGGTATGGTTTTCTCCTCTTAGCTATTCTATTATGTTGGGATATGCCGGGTAGACTCCATTGAGAGGGAATCCCATTCCCTTTTAGAAAATCCAAAAATTCAGTACTTATGTATTCTCTCCCTTGATCCAATCAAAGGGCTTGATACTAAGTCCCTTTTGCTTTCCTACTTTATGTCTATACTCTTTGAACTTTTTAGAAGCCTTGAACTTGTACTTCATATGATACATGTCCATACTAATTATGATCATCAGTGAAGGTAATGAAGTAAGAATAGCCAACTCTCCCACTAATTCTTAGTGATCTACAAACACCTGTATGGATTAAATCCAAAAGTTTTGTAGAGCACTCCATTTTTCCTACAAAGGGAGCCTTGGTCATTATTCTTTTCAAATAAGATTTACAAATAGAAAGGTCCTCAATGCCACTAACATTTAGTACTTTGAGAGCTTCAAAATTTTTTATCCTATTTTTGGAGATACAATCAAGTCTTAAATACCACATCATGGCATCATCTTGGATATCTAATTTCTTACTTAGTTAAAAGTGCATTAGTGATGGTTAAGAATTCAATATATACAATTCTTTATTAATTGTACTACACGTAATTGAAGAACTCATTCTTTAATGCCCTTAACCTCTCATTTGATATAGAAAGATCAAATCCTTTGCTATCTAAAATAAGAATAGAAATATCATTCTCAATAATATATGGTACTTTATGATAAAGGTCCAATACAAGTATAGAGTTCTCTGAGTTTAACTTATTATATGCTTTCGGCTTCGATTTCAACCTTTACTCCTTAGCCAAAGCAGTGGATCATATCCATATCACTTAGTTCTATTCTTCTTTCTATTCTTTGTAACCACTTACAAAGAAAAAAACCACATGCGATATCAAATATCCATGAGGAAGAGTTTATACTAAATGTATTTCAATAAAGTACATACTCTTCTTATAGATTGCAAGGTAACCATTGCAAATGGTTTCTAATGGCCTATTTTGCCAAAGTAGAAATAAATAATATCGACTATATCTTCTATAATCTTCTTAACTCCTCTGGATGCCTTTGATAATTGTTTTCCCTTTGAGGAAGAATGTTACTTCCTTTTATCTCCCTTTCTAGCTCCCCCTTGGGCCTATAGACCTGGAGGAGAAAACAAGTGTCAAAGGTTTGCCGTTGTCATGGTAGTCTTCATATAGATCAACAAATTGATCAATAAAACTCAATGAGGATGTATGGATTAAATCCTCATACAAATCATTGTCCATCACTACGTCTAAGTAGAAAAGCTTCTCCAAGCCTAATCATCTTTAGATCATAGTTAATGACACATGACCTCATATCCATCTCAGCTTGAACAACTCCTTTGACAATATGAACTTCTTATACCTCATTTATTTTACAACACTTGTAAACTTTAACTAAAGTACCATTCATGTATCCTTGAGATTTTTAAAGTTTGTAGATATTATTATGAGACTAAGGGATATGATGATCCTAAACCCACTTCGTGAACTTTTCACATGTCTCTAGATATACATTAATCCCAAAGGGATTAGGAGCACCATGATCTAGAACCTATATCCATTTTTAGGAATCTAGAACAATTTTTGAGGTTAAGTTAATTGTGGAAGTTTGACACTGTTGGTTTATGGATTTCCAAAATAACATTGAATGAAATTTTAGCCATTCTTGAGATTTCACAAATTCTCAAAGGTGAAAAAGAGAACAAGCATGTGATTGAATTTGATATTAAAAATATGTTCATGGTCTTTCACCCAGATTTTTCTCTCACTATTTTATCGAATCCTTCACCCCAAAAAAGAATTCAAGAAATTATATTTCCTAATTAGAATCAAAACCCTAATGACTTGCAAGTGGACCACCATTTACAAGTGCCATCCACAAGCAATCAAAGGATAGAAAACTTTTGCCAATTGGATCTTATGCAATATTTTACCTTATTTTTCATATAGACTATGCTTATGTGTGCCATCTATACTAATAAGTGTTAAGTCCAACCTACTAATTCTTCTTTATCTCAAGATAACCTCATGACATCCCCTATTTACAAGTGCTAATGCATGAGGATTCTTAAGTCAAAGATAATGTCACGCTAAATGTATGCTCGTAGCTTTCCTCCCAAGTGTGACCCCCATTTACAAATGCCATCACATAAAGTCGGTAGCATTATCATGGCATACACTATTGCTAGAAGGCTTGGATTAATTAAAACTCTTTTAATTTGAATCCATTAGGACTTAATATTTGAAAAAACATTTAGATATTCTAAGTAGGTTTTTGCTTGCAAAGATCTCACCATTTTTTATCTTCTTATTTAGGTTCTCTATATCCTAATCACGCATCTTATTCATTGATAGGATATGGAAAGCATAAATTAGTAAATGCGCCTGGCATACTCTTAGGATGAGATGACCATAAGCCTAACTAAGTGTTGCACTTAGAGCTATAGGTGCATCACTCAGTTGATTTTAAGTGAGTTGATTAAACTAAACAATTACATGAGTGTATCCCATACATTCATGGGTCTTCAAACCTCCTTAAATCCTCTTTTCTCCTTGCAACTTTTACAAGAGAAAAAAAATCTCATTTCTTGTTATTCTACTCTCATAACGTTTACAAAATAGAATAAAAGGCATGCAAGCCTCGTTTAATACAACCTATTTTAGCAACTTGAAATAAATAAAATCAATGTTAAAAGGCTCATGATCATCCCCATTCATTCAATAATTAAATGAACAATAAATAAATCTAGAATTAATAATTAATTCCAACAATTACATGCTTATCTCATAAACAAATAATTGGCCAATAAAAAATAAGCACAACCATTATGCATCTCATTTTTGCAATAATTAGGGATCAACTTTAACAATTTTAGAAGCAATCAAAAGTGTCCAACACAATTTAGAGAACTTGCACAACACTTGTACATCTATTGTGTGAAATTTAAATCAGTTCCTAGTCACTTAAGGAGCCAAAAAAAGGCTCAAAACTTGACCAACCTAAAACATGGGATTGCTAGCCAAGGTAAGCACATAGCTGGGTAAAAAGTTTTGGTCACTACCTTACTGTGTGCTACCATATCCAGTAGCTCTTTTATTTTGGGGTCAAGCCATTTTTGGCTCAACTTTTGTGCACTAAATACTCTAGAACCCTTTCTAAACATTAAATCACACATGATGGACCAATTTCTAGATCTAAAGCTCATTTCAAAATTGAAAATTAAACTGCTCAATCATGCTTCAAAAATCAAGTCTAAGCGAGAATCAAATTCTCCAAAAATCTCTAACTAAACTCCAATCTCATTAAATCCAAGAATGACCAAAATACTTTCAACCATAATTTAACAAGCTATATCAACATATGATATCAATTAATGCCAAATCTCTATTCAACATTGATAAAAATGAATTAAAACATACTAACTACATTAATTAACACTAAAATCACATAATGGCATGCTTTTAATTCATCAATCAAGGAGCCACACACAAATCAACCAAATAATCCAATCCATCAGTTGAATCAAGAATTTGGTGATCTAGATTAATCCATCACATGAATCAATCAACCAGAGAAAATCAAGATCTAAGTATGATTTAGGCTCTAATACCACTTGAAAATACATTAGGCACTAGGATCTAATAATCAAACTTCAAAATAGGAAATTAACTAGTGCTTGTAAGAATAGCAAGGATCTAATCATGCTAGGGATTTATATTTGGTAAGATTATTTCCTTAAACTAGCGTAGTTGGAAGAGTGCGACAATTGTCCTATCAAATATCCTCCAAAAATTCCAAAAAACTAGCTGGAGCTTCATAATGCCTTGATGAACTCTCAATTAAAATTTTAGATCAAAAGGAAATCTAGTACTCCTTGGAGAAATTCACCAAAATTGACTCTACCCAAGTAAATCTTTAGAAATAAGCAAGTCAAATGCCTTGCATTTGTTGTAATGATCCACACACCAATGAGAACTTTCTAAATCTCTACTTTATAAGCTGGAGTAAACCTAGAGATTCAGTAATGGTGGAGGCCAATTTTAGATGGGGAAGAAGAAGAAGAGAGTAAAGCTTTCAACACATAAATATTTGTTTGCAAGAGGTTTTAGAGGGAATTCGCAAAGAATCTAATTCTTCACACCACATGTGATGCACGACCTCCTCTCTATCTCTCTCTAAATAGATGCTAAAAATGTGTGATGCCAAGGTGGAATCACACAATGCATGAAGAGGGCAGTCAAGTGGGCTTGTCCATGTGGCAAGTGTAAATCCAAATCTCAATTTCATTTGCATTTTAATTATATTTGGAATGTAATTTCAAATTCATTAAGATGCTAATTCAAATGAACTCTTCATTCGAATTTTTCTCCCAAATTCATTCTTCCCATTAATTAAATTAAACTCTTTAATTTAATTAATTATCCTTTGACTTAACTCTTTAAGTCAAACTAACTTAACTCTTTAAATTTAATTTTGTTAACTTAACTCTTTAAGTTAATTTGACCAATTGATGATTATGTTGGCACCAAATAATTAACTCTTTAATTATTGATCTAATTTAACTCCTTGAATTAGTTGATTAATTTATACTTAAATTAATCAAGCCAAAATTGACCTTTAAACTTGATACCTAAAAATCAATCTGCTAGAAAAAATCTTTTTCTAACACTTAGAAAATTTTCTCCATCAATTAGGAAGCTAATTGAATTTTATGTGTGACCCAATAAGTTTTACCATTCATTAGACATAGGCTCACAACTCCTTGTAACCTTTGAAGATCATATATTCATTCCAGTTTAAAACTCCTTTCAAACTAGTCGATTTAATTCAATTAATCTCATTAATTGAAAAGTACCCAATCTCCATGGTTGATGTCCAACTTTAAGCCCATGGAGCTCAACTAATATGCCGAAATGAATATTATGGAGAACCATCATTTCTCTATGCATACCATACAAATATGGTGCTTTTGTCTCCTATCTCCCAAAAAAGGCCTAAGACAAGATATTTGTCTGCTCCCTAATAGCCTTAATACTATATCTCTATTCTTAATGTTCAATTCCTGTTATATAACCTTACCTTTGAAAAACTCTTTTTTCAAATTATCACACCATCTTGCACAAAGATTTCTGGGAATCTATCATTATATAATACATAGGAGATGTACTTGCCCTTCCAAAAGTGAAGAGTTAGATTTTATCTTGGATCTCACAAAACTCCATACCAAGTAGCTCATACCCAATCTCAACCTAAAAGACCTGTTAGGTGGTAAAGAAAGAGTCTAAGCATGAGGACCGAGCACAAGGATACCATAGATCCTCAGGTCAAAAAACTAATAATATACACTAGCGTAAGCAGGAAAACTATCTACTACCGACTTGCTACTATGGCTATCTAGTGAATTCTTTGGTAGGTCTTCAGTGCCGTATTTTCTAACAAGCACCTATACCTCATATAGATGTGCATGGAATAGTGCAATCTCCAACCCTTGGATTTATGCATCATTAGTGCAAGTCTATTCGAATCTTAGATGTATTGTCTCAAAAGATCCTATGACTTGAAAGATTTAAGATCACAATCATATGAGATTTAATCCATGGTCATCAAACTAAATCCTTTAGTCATAGGAGATCTAAGGGCTTCATCTAAATACTAGTGAAGTGAAATAAAATATAAGATAAAAATGGCCATATAAAGAATATCATTCGATCAAAATTGTATTATTAGTGAAATAGTTTACAAGGCTAATCTTATTGGCTTGTAGGATATTATTCCAATAATACTTTCCATATCCTATTGATATATGTGATGCATGGATTAGGACATAGAAAACCTAAATAAGAAGATAAAATTGGTGAGATCTTGGCAAGCAAGTTTGAAATCCCCCACTTAGAATATTTAAGTGATCTCAAATATTAAGTGAGTATGGATATAAATTAAAAATATTTTTAATTAATCTATGACTTTTACGAATAGTATATGCCATGATGATGCTACTAAATTTGTGTGATGGCACTCGATCATAATAGTCGCACTTAGGAAAAAAGCCATGAACATATACTTAGCATACGATGCACCTTTAATTTGAAGCTTTTCATACATTGGAACTCAATCATGGGGGATGTTGTGGAGTGGTCTTGAAATAAAGTTTGATTGGTAGGTTTGACTTAACTCCTAGTAGTGTACATGTCGCACGAGTCGTGGGTCTATATGAAAATGAGGTAAAATATATCAAGAGTTGCATATGATGTAATTAGCAAGTGTTGCTTATCCTTAGATTGTTCGTGGGTGGCACTTGGTCATGGGGGTCCACTAGCAAGTTTTTTAAGTCTTGATTCTCACTACGAAAAATGATTTCCTAAATTCTTCTAAAGGGTGAAGGATTTGATAAAATAATGGGAGAAAAATATGCTAGCAAGACAATAAACATGTTTATAAAATATCAATATTCAATCACGTGCTTATATTCTCTTTTTTGCCTTTGATTATTTGTGAAATCACAAGAATGGCTAAAATCCACTCAATGTTATTTTGGAAACCATTAAATTAACTGGGCCAAACTTCCACATTTGACTAAACCTCAAAATCGTTCTATATTCCTAGAAATGGATAAATATCCTCTATCATATTGCTCCTCATCCCATGGGATTAATATAGATTGAGAGACACATGAAAAATTCATAGATTAGGTTAATGATCGTCCTATCCCATTGTCTCTTCTACAAATTTCAAAAATCTTAAAGATACTTGAATAATACCTTAGTATAAGTTTACAAGAGTTGTAAAGCAAACTAGTATGAGAAGTTTGTCAAAGGAGATTTTTTAAGCTAGGATACGTGTGAAATCATGTGTTATCGGCTACCATTTACAGATGACTATGCTTAAATAAGCTTTTGAACTTGGATAGAGTAATAGACAATGATCTCAATGAGGTTTTGATCCTCATATCTTCGTCGAGTTTTATTGATCAAATTGTTGATCTAGAAGGAGACTACCATGATCAAGGTAAACTTTTGACACTTGTTTTCTCCTCTATGTCTATGGGTCCTAGGAGTGTTAGAAAGAGAGGTAAAAGGAACAAAAGTTCTTTCTATAAGGGAAAGCAATTGTTAAAAACATCTAGAGGAATCAAGAAGATTATAAAGGATAAAGTCGATGTTACTTATTTCTACTTTGACAAGATAGGTCATTGGAAGCGGTATTGCAAGAAATACCTTGGCACCCTTGAGAAGGGTATGTATTTTATTGAAGTGCATTTAAGGATATATTCTTCTTCGTGGATTTATGATATCACATAAGGCTCTTATCTTTGTAATTTTTTACAAAGAATAGAAAGAAGAATAAAACTTAGTGATGGGGATATGATCCATTGCTTTAGCTAAGGAGCAAGAGTTGTGGCCAAAGTCGAAGACATAAAATAAGTTAGACTTAGAGAACTCCATACTTGTATTGAACTATTATTATCATGTACCATATATTGTTGTGAATAATATTTCAATTCTCGTTTAGATAGTGAAGGATTTGAGCCTTCTATATCAGATGGGAGATTGAAGACATTGAAGAAATTAGTTTTTAAGTTGCTTATGGCACACTTAATAAAAGGTTATATAGTTTTTACCAATGCACATTCAATCAAGTAAAAATTAGATATGCAAGAAGATGTCTTTCTATGGAATGCATGACTTGGGTATATCTCTAAAAAAAGGATGAACAAGATATAAGCTCTCAAAGCACTAAATGTTAATGGTATTGAGGAACTTCCAATTTGTAAGTCTTGTTTGAAGGGAAAATGACCTAGGTTCCTTTTGTAAGATAATTGGAGCCTAGCATACATTCTTTGGATTTGATCCATATACATGTGTGTGGTCTACTAAAAGTTAGTGCACGAGGAGGCTATTCTTACTTCACACCTTCACCGATGATCACACTCGATTTGGACATGTGTATGTTATGAAGTACATGTCTGAAGCCTTTGAAAGGTTCAAAGAGTATAGGTGTGAAGCAGAAAAGCAAAAAGGACAACATAATAAAACTCTTAAATTGGATCGAGGAGGAGAATACTTAAGTATCAAATTCTTGGATTATCTAAAAGAGAATAGTTCTCTATCAATGGACTCCAACCAGCACAACTCAACTCAATAAAGTAGCTGAGAGGAGAAACCATATCTTGTTGGACATAGTACATTCAATGATGAGCTTTTCCAATGTGCTAATATCCTTTTAGAGATATGCTTTAGAAATGACTATATGGCAACTAAATGTAGGGCTATCAATAGATTGGATTTTAATCCAAATTCAATTTAAATTTGATCTGAATTTTAAGATTTTTATTCGATTAAAATGTTCGATAGATCAGATTCAATTATAAATATCTATAATCCAAAATAAGTTGATTGGATTTGAAATTATACAATCTGATCCGATAAAGATCCGAATATGAATTTTATTAAATATATTATTAAATTGATAATTATATAGTACAAATTATATTAATGAAGACTTTTGACTCGAATGTAATATATGTGATATTACAATTGATAATGCCCTAATTTTTTTATTTCTTTGAAGCAATTAATTTAATAAAGTAATTATGTATATACATATATTTCATATTGTAGCCCAATACTTAGTTTATAATAGTTTATGCACTATAAAATATACATTATCGAATGATCAATTTGATACTACCCCCATAGATTATGCCTTAAACTTTTAGCTTTTGCAATGATATAATTAAAAGTTATTAAAAAAATCTAAAATTGAACTCTCTTAACTTTGCAAATACTATATTTGGATTAAAAGGTAATCTTGAAATCTCATATAACATGTCCTAATAAACGGTTCTTTCTAATAATATAAAATTTTAAAGAATGCAAAATTTTTTGGACTTTTTTATTGGATCGGAGTTTTCTATTAGGTTTTGGATTTTTATCAAATCCAGACATGGAATTGGCTTGCATAAATCTTATAAGACTTAGATTTGGATTCAGTTATACATACCTATTATTGAATTTGGATTTGGATTATCTTGATTTAAGCCAAATCCAACCCATTGATAGCCCTAACTAAATGTAGTACCCTCAAAGGTCATGCCAAAGACTCCACACGAGATATGGTATGGCAAAGCACTCTCTTACCATTATCTAAAGGTTTAGGGGTCTCCCACATATGTGAAGAGGTTAGTAAGAGACAAGTTAGATAGTTAATCCCTCTTAGGCAAGTTTATGGGATACCCTAGAGAGTTTATGGATTAATACTTCTATAGTCTCTTTGAACAAAATGAGTTTGTCTCAAGGAATGCCACCTTTTTGAAAAGAAATTTCTATTAGATAAAAAATACATTATTGTTAAACTTAATAAAGTTCAACATGATCAACAAATCTCAAATGTGATAGAAATAAATTAGCATCAAAGTACCTTACGCACAACCTCTGAGAAGGTTAGATTGAGTCAAGAAGCAACTCGAAAGGTTTTGATTTCATCTTGAGATAGGCCAATTAGATATAGATCCAAAGACCTACGAGAAAGCTATGTTGGATATAAACTCGTAACATTGGCTTGATGCCATGAGATCTAAAATGAAATTCATGCACACTAAAAAAGTATGAACTTTGGTAGATCCACTAAAAGGAATCATTCTCATTAGTTGCAAATAGATCTATAAGCAAAAGCTAAGAGTTGATGGAGAGGTTACTAACTTTAAGGCATGATTAGTAGCCAAAAGTCATACTCAAAGACTCGGTATTAATTTTGAGGAAACCTTTTCACCAGTTGCAATGCCTAAGTCCATTTGGATTTTACTTACCATAGCCACATATTATGAATATAAGATATGGAAAATGAATGTGAAAACCACTTTCCTCAATGGCAACATTGAAGAAAAAATCTATATGGAGTAACCACAAGGTTTTACATACAAGGAGAGTGAACAAAAAGTTTGCAAACTCGAGAGATCTATTTAGGGACTCAAGAAAGCTTCCGAAACTTGGAACATACATTTTGATAAGAAAGTAGAATCATTTGACTTTGTCAAAAATGTGTATGAACTTTATGTGTACACAGGGTTAGTGGGAGTAGTATATGATTTATTGTACTTTATGTTAATGACATCCTTCTCATTGGGAATAAGAAAGGCATGTTTGAGTGTACTAAAGTGTGGTTGTTTACTCAATTCTCTATGAAGGATTTGGGAGCAGTATCCTGCATATTGGGAATACATATCTATAGGGATAAATCGAAGAGAATGCTATGGCTATCCCAAACACAATACATTAATAAAATACTAAAATAGTTTAGTATAGAGAAATCTAAGAAGGTATTTCTTCCCTTAGGACATGTTATTCGTCTCTCTAAGTCTATGGCCTCTATGACTAATGCAGAGAGACAAAATACATTCTGGATAGCTTATACGTTTGCTATAAGGAGTATAATATATGCAGTTCAATGTACAAGACCAGATGTGGCACATGCTGTAAGTGTTACAAGCAAGTTTTCAATCTAATCTTGGTGAGAGTCATTGAATGGCTGTAAAAATAATTCTTAAGTACTTAAGGACTTAGGAGTTGTGTTTAGTATACAATAATGGAGAATTAAAACTTAAGGGGTTTTTAGATTCAAGTTTCCAATCCGAAGTGAATGACCAAAATTTCATTTTTGAATTTATATTTTTACCTCAATGATAATATGATGAGTTAGAAGAGCATCAAACTACACATCACAGTCAATTCCACCACTAAGGTGAAATAATTTAAGGCTTTAGAAACTGCAGAGGAAGGTATTTGGATAAAACCTACATTCAAAAGTTAGATGTGGTGCTTATCTTACATGAGCCCATTAGTTTCTTTGAAAGAGAACTTAAGACATGAGCTGAGATCTCATTAGTGATCCAAACATAATAAATGCAATATCATTTGATATGAGATATCAATTAATAGAGGTGACAATAAAGTGGATAGAGTTGCCTCAAAAGAGAATATAGCAAAACTACTGTCTTAACCTTTATTGCAAAAGGTCTTTAAAGAACATATTATGAAGATAGGTCTTGAGACTATGGGGAATTGACTTTAGAAAACATGGGAGATTGTTGAAATAATACCCGATACGCCAATATGATTGGCAAGTAAACTATTTCACTTGTGATACAATCTTGATAGAATGAAAGTTCTTCTAGATAGCCATCTTTATCTTATGATTATATAACTTTACTGGCATATGGTTGAAGCCCTTAGATCACACAAGACTATGAGATTTGATCATGCACTAGGTGGTGATCATAGAATAAGTCTTACACAATCGTGATCTTAAATATCCCAAGTCATAGAATCTTATGGGATAAAGCTTTTAAGATTTAAATATACTTGGACTAACGATGCATAATCTAAGGCTTAGATGTTGCTCTATTCCTTGAGCAAACCATATGTGATATAGGTATACATTAATGGGTGTTGTTAGAGAATAAGGCACTAAAGACCCACCCATAGAATCCACTAGATAGTCGTAGTGGTAAGTCAGTAGTGGCTAGTTCTCCAGTATACCCTAGTGCATATAATTAGTTCTCTGACCTGAGGATCCATTATAACCTTGTGTTTAGCGCCTTATGCTTTGACTCTATTTTTGCCACTTAGCAAGCGTTCTAGTGGTGATTGGGCTTGAGTTACTTAGATATGGAGGTTTATGAGATCTATGATAAAATTTGACTTTTCATCTTTATGAAGGACGAGTGCATCTCCTATGTGTTCTATAATGATTGATTATAAAGGGTCCTTGGCGAAGGAAGTATGATAATTAAGAAAAAGGGTTTTCCAAAGATAAGTTCACAAACCAAAATCAAAGATTAAGAATAGATGCACAGTATCGAGGCTATTAGGAAACCAACAAATATTTTGCCCTAAACCTCTTTCATGGAGATAGGAGACAAAAGGACCATATTTGCATGGTATGTGTAGAGATAAACTGGTTCACCAAAAGCTTTATTCGGCCAATTGTTAGGCTCCATAGCCCTGAGGTTGGATATCGACCATAGAGATTAGATACTCTTCAATTGATAGAGATTAATTGAATTCAGTCGATTAGTTCAAAAGAGTTTAAACAAACATGAATATATGATATTCTAAAGTCACAAAGGTTGGGAGCTCATGTCCAATGAGTAGTAAAACCTAATGGGTCACACAAAAAATCCAATCAGCAATCCTAAATATTGAAAGGAATTTTCTAAGTGTTTGAAAATTTTCAAGGAGGTCAAAAATTGAGAAAATTGGTTGACACAAATTTTAGTTATTTTGGCTTGATCAATTTAATTGTTAAATTGATCTAATTAATTCAAAGAGTTGAATTAAGATCAATTAAATTGAGTGCTAATTTAATTTGGTGCCGCATGACTATCAATTGGTTAAGTTAACTTAAAGTGTTAAGTTAACAAAAACCAAGCTTAGATAGTTAAGCTAGTTGACTTAAAGGTTAAGTCAAAGTTTAATTAAATTAAAGTATTTAATTTAATTAAAATGAAGAATTTATTTTGGAGGGATAATTCAAATGAAATGTTCATTTGTGGAATTAGAATTTTTTTGGTCGACATTTCATGAGATGAAAAGTAGATTCCAAATAAAATTCAAGTTAACACAAATTAACATGCAACTTGCAAGATGCTTGCAAGTTGGCATGCTTAGGTGGCGCCTGCACCTTGAGGAAGGTGTGATGCCACCCATCCTCCCTGTATATATAGATATAGAGGGAAAGGTCACCAGCTGAATATGATTCACACATTTTTGCATCTGAAAGTTAGATCCAAAAATTCCCTCCAAAGGTGATTATCTTATGTGTTGAGGCTTTACTCTCTTCTTCACCTCCCTCACCATTTTTGGCCTTCAACCGGGCTCTCTTTCTTCTGATTTTTTCCATCTGAATTAAGTAGAAAAGTATTGTCAATTTTTGTGTGGACTTTGGAATTAGAGGCAAGACAAATTTCGTATTGCTTGCTTTGGTGATCCTCTATTCCAGCAGTGTGTTTCTGAAATCTTTTCGAAGTTATTCCAAAGTATTTTCATATTCAAATTTTAACATGACTTTCTACATTGAGTTGGAGAAATTTTGGTCCATATTTGGCTTGAATCCGAGGTGATTTTCCCGATCAAAAGTTGATCACACCTTGCTGCGCTAAAAGCAGTTTCCTTTCGGGAAAGGAAGCACTACTTCAAGTTTTCGTTTGATTTTGCTTGAGAGGTAACAATATGACCTTAATCCATTATATAGGCATGATTTATATCCTTGGATGGGTGTAATCTAAGTTAGATTTAAGTTTTTCATTGTTTTAACTTGAATCCTTAGCATTACACCCCTTTCATGTGGTATAGGAACCTAAATTCATGTGATATTTTGGATTCTCTTTTGATTGATTCATGTGATGAATTGATCTAGATCTTCAAACACTTGATCTAATTCATAGATTGGAGTGTTTGGATGATGATGCTTGTGGCTTCTTTAATGATGATAGATATTATGCAAATATGTGTTTTAAATGTTAATTCATATGCTAGTGTAATTTGATTCATGATTAGCTATTGTTAATTATTGATTTAGCAATGGATAGAGTTGACAACTTAGTGGATAGAGTTGCCTCAAAGAATAATATAGCATAATCACTGTCTTAGCCCCTATCGCAATAGGTCTTTGAAGAACATCGTATGGAGATGGGTCTTAAAACTATAGGGAATTGAGCATGAGCTACTTAGACATAGAGATTTATGAGATCCAAAATGAGATCCAACCCCTCTTTTTTGTGAAGGGTGAGTGCATATCCTATGCGTTCTATGATGATCAATTCAAAGGAGTCCTTGGCAAAGGCATTGTGACAATGTAGAAAAAAGGTTTTCCAAAGATGAGGTCACAAATCAAAATCAAACATTAAAAATAGATGTATAGTATCGAGGCTATTAGGAAGTAGACAAATATCTTGCCCTCAACCTCTTTCAAGAGGTAGGAGCCAAAATGACCATATTTGCATGTTGAGTTCATGCGCTCGAGGTTGGACATCAACCATGGAAATTGGGTGCTCTTCAATTAATAGAGAATTAATTATATTGAGTCAATTAGTTTAAAGGAGTTTAAACTAATGTGAATATATAATATTCTAAAGTTACAAAAGTTGTGAGCCTAAGTCGAATAAGCGATAGAACCTTATAGGTCACATAGAAAATCCAATTGGTATTCCTAAATATTGAAGTAAATTTTCTAAGTGTTAGAAGAATTTCAAGGTGGCCGAAAATTGAGGTAATCGATTGACATAATTTTAAGTCATTTTGACTTGATCAATTTAATTGTTAAATTGATCTAATTAATTCAAAAAGTTGAATTAAGACTAATTAAATTAAGTGTTAATTTAATTTGGTGTTGCATGACTATCAATTGATCAAGTTAACTTAAACTATTATGTTAACAAAAACCTAGCTTAAAGAATTAAGCTAGTTAACTTAAAAGTTAAGTCAAAGTTTAATTAAATTAAAGTGTTTAATTTAATTTAAATGAAGAATTGATTTTGGAGGGAGAATTCAAATGAAATGTTCATTTGGAGTGGAATTAGAATTTATTTGGTGGACATTTCATAAGATTAAATGTAGATTTCAAATCAAATTCAAATTCATACAAATTAACATGCAACTCGCAAGATGCTTGCAAGTTGGCATGCTTAGGTAGTACTTTCACCTTGAGGAAGGTGTTTAATTGGACAATCTCCATTGAGTTGGAAAACTTTTAGCCATGATTTGGCTTGAATCTGTGGTTATTTGCTTGATCAAAAATTGATCACATCTTGCTGCAGAAGAAGTAATTTGCTTTTGGGAAAAGAAACACTACTTCAAGTTTTGGTTGGATTTTGCTTGAGAGGTAACAATTTGACATTAATCCATTATATAGGCAATATTTAGATCCTTGGATTGGTCTAATCTAAGTTAGATTTTAGTTTTTAAATGTTTTAAATTGGATTCTTAGCATTACACCTCTTTCAAAAGCAATCTTTAAGGATTTGAGAAGGACTAAGGACTTGTTTTTGATATACAGCAATAGAGTGTTGAAACTTGAGTGTTTTTGGATTCAAGTTTCCATTACAATGTACGTGACCTAACATTCAATTATAGATTCATATTTTGTCTAAATGACGGTGCAATGAGTTGGTAGAGTTTCAAATAAGACACCATGGTAGACTCTACCATGGAGGCAGAATATATTGTGTCTTCAGAAGCTGCAAAGAAAGGTGTTGGAATGAAAATTGCATTTAAGAGTTAAATGTGGGACCTAGAATTGCTGAGCCAGTAGTTGCCTTCTGTGATAATAATGGGGCAATAGCATAAGCTAAAGAACAAAAATCTCATTAGTAATCCAAGTGCATTTTGAGGTAATATCATTTGATCCAAGAGATAATTGATAGAGGAGACATTCGAGTGGAGAGAGTTATCTCCAAAGAGAATATAGCAGATCTACTAACAAAATACCTAGTACGAAAGGTCTTTGACAGACATCTTTAGATGATAGGCCTCAAGGCATTGGCTTCAGGATAAATGAGAGATTGTTGGAATAGTACCTAGCCAACCAATTATATTATCCTTATAAAACTTTTTTTTTATTAAAGAATCTTGGTTGAATGATAATCTTTATATAGTCATCTTTATCTTATGCTCTATATTACTTCACTGGCACCTGGATAAAGCCCTTAGATAACACTAGACTATGGGACTTAATTATGCATTAGATGCAATCATGGAATAAGTCTTACATTATCATGATCTTATACATTCCAAGTCGTAGGATCTTATGAGATAGGGCATCTAAGATTTGGATAAACTTGCACTAATGATGCATAATTCCAAGGGTTGGATGTTTCTTCATTTCATGAGCAATTTGTATGAGTAATGGATACATGTTAGTGGGTGCTTGTTAGAGAACAAATCACTAAAGACCTACCCGGAGAATCTACTAGATAGTCGTAGTGATAAGTGGATAGTGACAAGTTCTCCCACTTACGCTAGGTCATATAATTAGTCTTTTGACCTAAGGATCCATGGTAACCTTATGTTTGATCTTTATGCTTTAACTTTTACTAGGTTACTTAGTAGGTTGCTCGGGCAGAGATTGGGCTTGAGCTATTGGGTATGGAGGTTTATGAGATCCAAGATGGAATTCAACTCTATGTTGTGAAGGGTGAGCACATCTCTTGTATGTTCTGTAATGATTGATTTCAAGAAATGCTTATGCAAGGTAATGTGACAATTTGGGAAAGGCATTTTCCAAAGATGAGGTGACACAATGGAGTTGAACACTGAGAATAAAGATATAGAATCGAGGCTATAAGGGGTCGGCAAATAACATACCTTAGGCCTCTTTCGAGAGATAGGGGATAGAAAGACTATATTTGCATAGTATGCCTAGAGCTATAATGGTTCTCCGAAACCATTCATTTTGGCTAATTAGTTGGGCTCCATAAGCTTGAGGTTGGACATTGACTATTAGAATGGACACTTTTCAATTAATGGAGATTAATTAAATTAAGCTGATTTAGTTTAAAGGGAGTTCTAAACTAACATGCATATACAATATTCAAAAGTCACAAAGAGTTGTGAGCCCATGTTCAATGAATGGTAGAACCTATTAGGTTACACATAAAAGCTAATAACATTTCCTAAATCTTGGAGGTACTTTCTAAGTGTTAGAAAATTCACTCCAAAGTGACCAATTTTTGAGGTAATAAAAAATTGAAGTATTACTTGGCTTGATTAATATAAGTATTACTAATTTAAGAGTTAAATTAGACCAGTAATTAAAAAATTAGTTATTTGGTGCCATGTGATCATCAATTGGTCAACTTAATTTAAAGAGTTAAACTAGCAAAATTAAGTTTAAGGAGTTAAGCTTATTGGCTTAAGTGTTAAGCCAAAGGTCAATTGATTAAATTAAAGTGTTTAATTTAACTATTGAGAAGAATCCTTTTTGGAAAGAAATTAAAGTAAAAGGTTCATTTGGTATGATATTTTAATTAGCTTGAAATTAAATTTTAAATGAAATTGAAATGCACAAAAATTCAAATTAGATTTGAATTTGCCAACTTGCAAGCAAGTTGGCAGTCCCCCACCTTGAGGATGGTGTGATGCTAATTTGGCATCACACCATCCTCCCTCTATATCTATATATAGAGGTGAGGTGGGTGGTCACATGCTATTTACTAGTGAAAAATTAGATTCTTTCACATTTTCTCTCCATTCTTCAAGGTGTTCAATCATGTGTTGAAGCTCACCTTTCTCTTCTTCTCTAGCCCTTAGATCAGCCATCTCTCTATCATCTCTCCTCTCAATCTCCATCTAGTTGTGAGGAATGATTGGAAATTGCTTTGGTGTATGAATCATTTCGGTGGAGGTAAAACAAATGGTTTGCTAAACCTTTAGAGATCTACTAGCTACAATAGTGATTTGGTGATTTTATTTCAAGTGATCTAGAAGGAATTTTGATTTGAAATTTTCACAATACATCTATTAAAGAGTTGAAGAGCTTCTATAATTTTCTCTAAATTTTTGGAGTTTGACTCATGCAATAGTTGCATTAGTTCTGCTGCGCTACTGCTTGGTAGATTTTGGATTGAAGAAGAGTTCTTTATTTTCTTTTCGAATTAAGCTAATCAAGGAATTTTATACCTAAATTTGAGTCATCAGCATGTTTAGATCCCTGTTAGCTTGAGTATCCTAGTTAAGTTTAGTTTTTGAAGTTTTAATTATTGGATCCTAGTGCTATACTTGCCTTTAACACCAAAACCACCGACCAAGAGAAAACTCCAAAAATGGTCTTCAACTTGAAGGATCTAAATCACCAACTCAAAGCACACCACTTGTTGTGCCTCCAAAGGTAATCCACACACTTAGATAAACTCTTAATCCTCACTTAGTATGCCAGAATACAGAGGAGGAGAAAGAATGGAGAAAGGTGTAAGGAAGTTGCAGGAAAGAGAATATGATTGGAGAGAATCTAGTGAGGTGATGTTTCTCAACACATGAGTACATCACCTTGAGAGGGAAAAATGGGTAGCAAAATTAACATCAAGTGGCCAGCCATTGAGGGTTATTTATAGTGTGATTAGGAAACTCTTGGAATCTTCCATCACACTTTCCTCACATTGCCAACTTGCATGCTTATTAGCTAGCGTTGTTGGATTTAAATTTTTAAAATTAAAATGCTAACTTATCAATTTTAAAATGGACGTTTCCATTTAATTTTTCCTCCAAAATTAGATTCTCTTGCTAATTTGAATTAACTCCTTAATTTAGGTTAACTTAACCTTTTAAGTTAATTAAATCAACTTAACTCATTAAGTTGACTTGACTAATTAAATTGTCATGATATCAACTAAACTAACTCCTTAATTTAATTGGTCTAATTTATCTCTTTAAATTATTTTAATTAATTTAACACTTAAATTAATGAAGCCATTGTGATCAATCCTTAATTAGTGAACTTGCTATCTCCCTATCTGTCTTCCAAATTTGACTACTTCAATTATCTAACTTCTTCAATAATTTCTCTAATCTAATTAGAGTGTTCTAGTCTTTTGTTTGTGACCCTTTAGGTTCAACAATTAATTATACATGGGCTCACAACTCTTTGTGATTTATTGAACATTCTAATTAGTTTAAACTCTTTTAAACTAATCACTCTATCAACTATTCTCTATTAATTGAAGAATACAAAATCTCCATAATCAATGTTTAGCACAAGCTTACAGTGACCAACCAATTAGATGAATTAATTTAAGTGTAAACCATTACCACTTATAACTGCCATCCAAATATGCTCCTTCCATTTTTTATCTTCTAAAAGGGGCCTAGAGCAAGATATTTCCTGATTCCCTAATAGCATCAATAACTATGTATCTATTCTAGATCGATTCCTCATTATGATCTCAATTTTCGAAAACTCCTTTTTCAAATTGTCATATCATTTTGCGCAAAGATTTCTTGAAATCGATCATCTTAGAATACATAGGAGATTAACCTATTCTTCATAGATGGGTGAAAATCTATGCAGTTGGAGAAAAATCAACCTAAGTCCTAGGTGGCCGACTACATGATTGAAATAAAATTAAAGCACAAAAACTGAAATACACAGTTATAAAGTAAGAAGTAGCCCAAGCATCCAATTATAAACCAAAAATAGACTAAATAAAACTTGTTCGTTCCAAATCTAGGGATCTAATCATGCAATTAAAATGGATTTAATGGCAGAAAACTAACCTTGTATGCTTAATCCAAGGAAGATGAGGATGACAACCATGAACTCTTCAAAACTGTCAATCCGAGCACAGTAAGGAAACGCCAACAATTGACCAAGAAAATCAACTCTAAATAGGCTGAAAATTTTCAGCAATCTACTCAACAAACTTGAGAATCTCTAGTTATAATTTCAGTCAGATCTAAGGACAGCAAGGCTTCCAAAGTTATTACATTACAGTGGATCTTCCAGAGCAAAGCTCCTCAAGTGTGAAGCCCCTAATGTTATGATCCACACACCCAACAAAAGCTCCAATCAACCTCCAATTAGCAAGAGAACCATAGGAAGAAGGAGAGTGGGAGGGCCAAAAATATGGAGAGATTGGTGAGGATTGTGTGAAACTTCAACACATGAATGGATCACACATTTTGGAGGCAAAAATGGAATCCAGCAACTTGCTTACATTATTATCAAGTGGCTGCCACCTCACTCTATTTATAGGATGGATGGCGTGATGCTAGTTAGCATCACACCTTCCATGAGTTGGTTTGCTAGCTTGACAATCCACTTTCATGTAAAATGTTAATTTCACTTGCAATTGAATTTAGTTTGACTCTAGATTGAATCTCATGAAATATCTTTTAAATTAATCCCAAATTAACCTCAAATGAACCCATTCATTTGAATTTCCCTCCAAAATTAATAATCCTCATATTAAATAAATTAATTTTTTAATTTAGTCAATTAACTTAACCTAACTCTTTAGGTCATCTAACTTAACTCTTTAAGCTAGAATGTGTCAACTAAACTCTTTAAGTTGACTAAGTAACAGTCATATGCCACCAATTAAATTAAGGTTTAACTCAAATTTTGTTGATCAATTTAACAATTAAATTAATCAAGCCAAAATGACTAATAAATTAGCCAATTGATTTTCTCCACAAAAATGGCAATAGTGAATTTATTAACTCTTTAGAAAATTCCTCCCATCAAATTGAACTTCCATTAGGCTTTTGTGTGTAACTCATTCTACTTTCATATTCACTAGACATAGGCTCAAAACTCTTGTGACATTTTAAAATAAAATATTCACATTAGTTTAAACTCCTTTTAACTAATAAATTTTTTAATTAATCTCTATTAATTGAAGAGTACCCAAATTCCATGGTCGATTAATAACCTTAAGCCTATGGAGCACAACTAATTTGTCGAAATGAATGTGCTTTTGTGAATCATTCTAGCTCAATGCTTACCAACCATGCAAATACAATCCTCTCATCTCTTATCTTTTGAAAGAGGCCTAGGGCAAAATATTTGCTAGCTTTCCAATAGCCCCAATAGCTATGTTTCCATTTCCAAAGTTTTATTTCTCTTTAGGTCTTTATCTTTGGAGAATTCCTTTTTCCAATTGTCATACTACCTTGGCCAAGGATTTTCTAGAATTGATCATTATAAAATACATAAGAGATGCTCTCGCCCGTCACAATGACAAGGAGATAGATCTCATCTTGGATCTCACAAACCTCCATATCTAAATAGCTCATATCCAACCTCAACCCAAAAGACCTGCTAAGTGGTCAGGAAAGAATCAAGGTAAAAGGACCCAAAGACAAAGTTACCATGGATACTTAAGTCAAAGGACTAATTATATGTACTAGCATAACATGGAGAACTTAACACTTTGGCTATTAGTGGATTCTTGAGGAAGGCCTTTAGTGAACTTGTTTTCTAACAAGTACCCACTAATATGTATCTATGTCTAACATGAATTGATCATGAAACATTGCAATATCTAACACCTTGGATTTATGCATCGTTAGTGTAAGTTTATCCGAATCTTAGATGTTCTATCTCATAAGATTCTACGATTTGAAATATTTAAAGTCACGATCGTATAAAACTTACTTCATGATCACCACCCAAAGTGCAACCAAGTCCCGTAGTCATGTATGATTTAATAGCTTCAACGGAATGCTAGTGAAGTAAAACAAGCATAAGATGAACATGGCCATTTATGAAGTAAGGTATAGCACAAGGATCTAAGTTATAAAGCACAAATAGCTAAAAAATAACTTGACTACACTTCATCTAAAGATCTAATTATGCTATTAAGATAAATTTAGAGTAGAATAACACATGGATTGCTTAAATCCAAGGAAGAAATTTATGATAATGTTGAACTCTTCAAAACTGTCACTATTTAGCGCAGTAGAGAACTAGCAACAATTACCAACTCATATCACCTCCTATTAAGCTGAATTTTGGACAACAACTCCTCAACACACTTGAGGATCTCAAATATATACTTAAGCAAAAGTAGAAACTGACAAGGCCACCAAAAATACCTCCAAACTTTCTACACCATAGTGGATCTATTAAGAGCAAAGCTCCCCAAAAGTGAAGCCTCTAATGTGATGATTCACACACCTAAGACAAGTTCTAATCAACCTCTAGAAAGCTAGATCACTAAAGGATGAAAAATATATGAAGGCCAAAAAGTGGATGGAAGGTTAAGAAAATGTGTGAAACTTCAACATATGAGTGGATCTTACCTTTAGAGGAAAACAATAATCTAGCATTCATTAAGCAATGTGGCAGGCCACCTCCTCTATTTATAGATGAGAAGGCATGATGCAAGTTAGCATCACACCTACCATGAGGTGGTGTGCCAACTAAGCAAGCCACTTGCATGTGAAATGTGAATTTCACTTGCATTTGAATTTCATTTGGAATCTTCATTTCATCTCAAGATAAGTCATTCAAATAAATTCTAAATGCACTTCAAATGAACTCCTTCATTTGAATTTCTCTCCAAACTTAATTCCACACATTAAATAAGTTATCTTTAATTTAATTAATTGGCCTTGACTTAACTCCTTAAATCACCTAACTTAACTCATTATGCTAGAAAGTGTTAATTTTACTCCTTAAATTAACTTGACTAATTAATTGTCACATGAAACCAATACAATTAACTCCTTAAATTATTTTTGATCAATTTAACAATTAAATCAATCAAGCTAAAATGAATAAAAAATTAGCCAACTACTTTTTCTCCACGAAATCGAACATGGAAAATTTTGTAACTCTTAGAAATTTCCTTTCATCAATTAGAACTTCCTCTAGGCTTTTGTATGTGACCCATTAGTTTCTCCCATTCATTACACATAGGCTCACAACTTTTGCAATATTTTGAATATTAAAATATTCATATTATTTTAAACTCTTTTAAATTAATAACTTAATTTAATTAATCTCAATTAATTGAAGAAAACATAATCTCCATGGTTAATGTCCAACCTCAAACGCATGGAGCCCAACTAATTGGCCGAAATAAATATACTTTTGGAGAACTATTATAGCTATATGCTTGCCATGGAAATGCGGGCCTCTCATCTCCTATCTTTCGAAAGAGGCTTACAAAAAGATATTTGTTAGCTCCCTAATAGTCTCAAAAGCTATGTTTCTAATCCTAATATTCAATTTTGGTTTAAGACCTCATCTTTAGAAAACTCCTTCTCCAAATTATCATACTGTTTGGCGTAAGGACTCCTTAGAATCGATCATTATAAAATACACAAGAGATGTACTGTGCTTCCTAATGACGAGGAGATGGATCTTCTCTTAGAACTCAAAAACCTCTATATTTAAGTAATTCATATCCATTCTCAACCTTTTAAGACATGCTACATGGTTAATGGGGAGTCAAAGCATGAGGATCTATATACAAGGTTACTATTATATGTACTAGCATAAGCTAGAGAACTTGCCATTACGACTATCTAGTAGATTTTGTGGACGGGCCTTCAATGAACTTATTCACTTACAAGTGTCCACTAACATACACCCATGTCTAATGTGGGTTGCTCATGAAGCAGAGCAATATCCTACACATTGGAAGTATGCATCATTAGTGCAAGTGTATTTGAATCTTAGATGCCCTATCTCATAAGATTTAATGACTTGGAATATTTTAAGATTATGATCGTGTAAGATTTATTTTATAACTACCACCTAGTGCATGACCAAGTCCCCTAGTATTATATGATCTAAGGGCTTCAACCAAGTGCTAGTGAAGTGAAATAAGCATAAATGAAGATAACTAATGATTATGAATATCATTCAATCAAGATTATCTCACAAGTGAAATAGCTTACATACCGATCAAATTGGCTGCGAGGCATTATTCTCCAACAATCTCCCATTTGCCCTTATCCTAATTCCTTGTAGTCTTAAAATCCATCTTCTCAAGATGTCACTCAAAGACCTTTTATGTTAGTGGTTTACTTAGTGGATCTATTATGTTCTCTTCTAAAGCTACCTTTTCCACTTGGATATTACCTCTATCAATGCTTTCACCGATCAAATGATACTACCTCAAAATATGCTTGAATTGCTAATGAAATCTTGGCTCTTTTGCTTGCTCAACTGCTCTATTGTTGTCATAGAAAGCAACTATAAGCTCAGCAATGCTAGGCATTATATCCGACTCTTGGATGAAGTTTTTCATCCAAAGACCTCTCTTTGCAGCTTTAGAAGAAGCTTATATTCTACCTCTATGGTAGAATTAGCCATGGTACCTTATTTGAAACTCCTCCAACTCACTGCACTGCCACAGAGGCAAAATATAAATCTAAAAATAAATTTTCTACATTGGATTGGAAATTAGAATTTGAGAACCCCTTGAATTTCAATTCTCCATTATCATATACCAAAAATAAATCCTTAGTCCTTCTTAAGTACATACAGATTACTTTAACGGCATTCCAATAACATTCATTGATGTCAAATTGAAAGCACCTTGTAACACATAGAGTATGTGCTACATCTAGCCTTGTGTATTGAACAACATATAATATGCTTGCTATAGCAGACGCATAAGGTATATGGGATATTCTATATCTCTCATTGTCAGTCTTAAAGGCCATAAACTTGGAGAGGTGAAGATCGTATCCTATAAGGATAAATCCCTTCTTGGATTCTTCTATACTAAACCTCTTTAGTATCTTATCAATGTACAGTGTTTGGGAAAGCTCTAGTATTTTCCTTGATCTATGTCTAAAGATGCATATTCCTATGTAGGATATTTCCTCCAAATCCTTCGTGGAGAATTATGTAGATAACCATACTTTAGTACACTCTAACATTTTTCTCTCAGTCCCAATAAGAGGAATGTTATCAACATAAAGCACAATAAACTATATGCTACTTCGACTAGCCTTTTTAAACACATAAGATTCATACACATTTTTGACAAAGCCAAATGATTTGACAATCTTATCAGAACATATGTTCTAACTTAGGAATGCCTATTTAAGTCCATAAATGGATCTCTCGAGTTAGGAAACCTTTTACTTACTCTCTTTGGATGTAAAACCATATGGTTGCGCCTTATAAATTTTTTCTTTAATATTTCCATTGAGGAAAGTAGTCTTCATATCCATTTGTCATATCTTATAGTTATAATATACAACTATGGCAAGTAAAATCCTAATGGAATTAAGCATAGCAATCAGTGAAAAGATTTCCTCGAAATCAATATGGGTCTTTAAGTGTAACCCTTAGCTATTAGTCGCATCTTAAAGGTAATAACCTCTCTAACGACTCCTAGCTTTCACTTATAGATACATTTGCAACCAATGGGTACTATACCCTCCAATTGATCTACCAAAGTCCATATTTTGTTGGATTACATTGAGTCCAACTTAGATTTCAGGCATCAAGCAAATATCCCAAATCTATGTCCAACATAGTTTTCTCATAAGTGTTTGGATCACTATCTAATTAGCTCGTCTTATGAAAAATTCAAACTTTTTAGGTTGCTTCTTGATTTGGTCCGATCTTCTCAAAGGTTGTGTATAAGGCTTTTGATGTTTACTTGTTTCTACCACTTGTGGGTTTTCTTGATCATCTTAAACTTCATCAAGTTTAATAATAATGTCATTTATATCTAATAGAAATTCCTTTTTCAAAAAGTGGGCATTCCTTAAAACAAACACCTATTATTTTGAGGGACCATAGAAATAATAGCCTAAAGACTCTCTTGGATATCCCATAAACTTGCACAATGTAGATTTTGCATCCAACTTATCTCTTACTAGCCACATGATGTAAGTGGGAGACCCCTAAACTCTTAGAAGATAGTAAAAAGGTGTCATGCCACATCTCATGCAGTATTTTTAGCATTGACTTTGAGGGTACTATATTTAGTAGCCTCACTACCAATATTACGGCTTATCCCCAAAAGGATACAGGCATATTGAAAAAGCTTATCATGGAACATACCATGTCCAATAAGGTATAATTTCTCCTCTTAGCTACTTAATTATGTTGGTAAGTGCTAGGTAGAGTCTACTGAGAGAGAATCCCATTCTCTTTTTATAATCCAAGAATTCAACGCTTAAGAATTCTCTTCATTGATCAGATTAAAGAGCTTTAATTCTTAATCACTTTGGCTTCTCTACTTCATTCCTATACTCTTTGAACTTTTCAAAGGCTTTAGACTTGTTCTTTATAAGATACACATGTCCAAACTAAGTATGATCATTAGTGAAGGTGAAAAAGTATGAATAGCCTCCTCTAGCACTAACTACTAGTAGTCCATAAACATCTATATGGATCAAATTTAAAGAACTTGTAGTTCACTCTGATTGTCCTATAAAAGGATCTTTGGTTATTTTTCTTTTTAAATAAGACTCACAAATAGGAAGATCCTCAATGCCACCAACATTTAGTGCTTTGAGGGCTTTTAACTTATTCATCTAATTTTTGGAAATATATGCAAGTCTTGTATGCTACAAGATGGCATTTTCTTGGTTATTTGATTTTCTTTTACTTTGTTGAATGTGCATTAATAATAGATGAGAATCTAAAATGCATAATCCGTTATTTTAATGTACCCTGTGCAATTAAAGAACCATTCTTTACTACCTTTAAATTCCTACCAGATATAGAAAAATCATATCCTTCATTATCTAAAACAAGAATAAAAATATTGTTCTTAACAATATTAGGTACATAATAATAAAGATCAAGTACAATGAGGAAGTCTCCTAAGTCTAACTTGATAACACTTTCGACTATGGCCTCAACTTTAGCTCCATTGCTTAAGCATAGGATTATATCTCCATCATTGTAACTTCTTCTTCTTTCCATCCTCTACAATGAATTACAAAGGTGAGAACCACATGCCTTATCAAATATCCATGAGTAAGAATTTTTCATCAAGTACATTTCAATAAAGTATATACCCTTCCCGAAGGTGCTAAGGTACTCCTAGCAATTCCTTTTTCAAAGGCCTTTCTTACCACTATAGAAACAAGTAACATTCGCTTTGGTCTCTTTCTTTTTCTTGACTTATCTAGACCTTTTTAAGGATTGCTTTCCTTCAAAGAAAGAACTCTTTTTCCTTTTACCTCTCTTTATAGCACCTTTAGGGCCCTTAAACTTAAAGGAGGAAACAAGCATAAGAGATTTGTCTTTCTTTATTGACACCTTGATGGTCACCAACATGTTGACCAACTCATTAATCATTACTTCTTGCTTCATTATGTTGAAGTTGATAATGAATAGGTTTAATGAGCTAGGTAATGATTAAAAGATCAAATCCACATGAAGCTCATTATCCATGATTAGGTCTAATTGACCAAGTTTCTCAATAAGATCGATCATTTTAAGGCCGTGGTTATGGACACTTGAGCCCTCATTCATTCTAGTCCTAAAGAGCTCCTTAGATAATGAGAACTTTTCATGTCTAGTTTGCACACCATATAAGTCTTGTAGGTGCAAGTAGATCTCATGAATAGTTTTCATGTGTTTGTAAGACTTTTGGAGCTCATTGGACATAGAAGCCAACATGAGGCAACGTGTTTGTAGATCATCATCTATCCATTTCATGAACTTTTCACATGCTTGATTATCAGCATCATCACCAATGGTGTTTGGTGGACTTTGAGAAAGAGCATGTGTTCTTCTATTGGAATCAAGAATAATTTTGAGGTTTCTAAGCTAATCTTGGAAGTTAGGTAGGTGAGTTTATTGGTTTGCAAAATAACATCGAGTGAATTCTTGCTATTTTGTTTGAAATTTCAAAAATCTACAAAGATAAAAGAAAGTATAAGCATGTGATTGATTATTGATATAGAAAACATGTTCATGGACTTTCAAGCATGTTTTTCTTTCACTATTTTAAGAAATTCCTCACCCTTCAGAAAAATTCGAAAAATCTCATTTTTTATTGAGAATTAAGGCCCTAAAGACTTGTAGTGGACCCACGACTCATGTACCATCCACAAACAATCAAAAGCTAAGCAATTTTTGCTAATTACATCTTCATGTAACTCTTAATATATTTTGCCTCATTTATCATGTAGACCTATATGTCACATGTCATTTGCATTACTAAATTTTAAGTTGGACCTACCAATCATGCTTTGATTTGAAACCACACCATGTCATCCCACTTGTCATTTGCTAATGCATAAGAAATGTTAAATTAAAGGTACATCATATGCTAAGTATATTGTCAATGCTTTCTACCATAAGTGTGACCCATGTGTCGTGTGTCATCACATAAAGATAGTAGCCTCATTATGTCATATACTATTGATAGAAGGCATGAGTTAATTAAAGAAATTTTTAATTTATATCCATTTTAGCGTAATATTTCAAAGCATTTAAACTCCTCTAAGTGGAGGGATTTTTTTGCTCACAAAGATCTCATTAATTTTATCTTCTTAGTTAAGTTTTCTATATTTGAAAGCACTTAGACTCCTAACCATGCATCTCATACATCAATAGGAAATAAAAAGCATAAATAAATAAATATTCCTAGCATGCTTTTAGGGTGGGATGACCATATGCTTTAACCAAGTAATGTACTTTAAAGCCATGAGTGCACTGCTTAGTTGATTTTAAGTTGGTTGATTAAATCTAGCTATTACATAAATGTATCCTATATATTTATGAGTCTTCATGCCTCCAATGATCTTCTTGTGTCCTTGCAACAATTTCATGAGAAAAGAAATCCTCAGTCCTAGTAATTCTACTCTCATAACATTTATAAGATAGAAATTAAGAAATATGCAAACTCCATTTAATACAATCATTTTCAACAATTTGAAACAAACAAAATTAATGTTAAAGGCTCATGATCATCCCCATTCATTCATCATCCACTCAACAATTAAATGAACAATAAACCAAGAATTGACAATCAATTCCACAATTAAATGCTTATCTCCTAAATAATTAATTAACTAGCAAAAATAAGCATAACAATTATACACTCATTTTTGCACTAAATCGAAGATCAACTTGAACAAGATTTTAAAAGCAATCAAAAATGTTAAACATAATTTAGCTTAATTTTGGTCACAGAAATAACACAAAAACTCAAAACTCACCCCAAAACCTAAATAGGGCACTACTATCCAGGCTAGGCGCCACAGGCGCACATAGCAGGTCCTTTGTTGAGGACCATGTCAAGGTATTTTTGGTTCAACTTTTGTGGACCAAACAATCATGGACTTCTCCATAACACTAATTCACACAATTTAGACAAATGGTTAGATCCAAAACATCTTTTAAAAATTGAAACTCAAGTTCTCAAACATGCTTCAAAAATCAAGTTTAAGTAAGAATCACCATTCTTCAAAAATCTCCAAATAACTCCAATCCAATTAGATTCAAAAAAGACCAAAACACCTTAAAGCCAAATTTGACATGCAATGTCAACATATAACATCATCTATTGCTAAATAAACATTTAAAATTAAGATCTATGAATTAAAATAATACTAACATAGGAATCAACATTTAAAAACATATATTAGCATATTTTAATTTATGAACAAAGTAGCCACAAGCAACATCAACAAAGTACTCAAATCCATGAATTGGATGAAGTATTTAATGATGTAGATCAATTCATCAGAGGAATCAATCAAACACCAAGTCCAAATTAAAGCATGAACTAAGCTCCAATACCACTTGAATTGACGTGTAGCACAAGGATCCAAGTTATAAATCAAAAATAGCTAAATCAAAATTTGACTACACTTCATCCAACGATCTAATCATGCTATTAATATGTATTTAGATCAGAATAACACCTGGATCGCTTAAATGCAAGGAAGAAATTTATGACGATGTTGAACTCTTCAAAACTATCACAATCCAGTGCAACAGAGATCCAGCAACAATTGCCTAACCAAATCACCTCCAATTAAGTTAACATTTAGACAGAAACTCCTCAACACACTTGAGGATCTCCAATAAAAAATTCAACAAAATAAGAAATTGTAAAGGCCGCTAAAAATGCATCCAAACTTTCCATACCATAGTTGATTTGTCAGGAGCAAAGCTCCCCAAATGTGAAACCTCTAATGTGATGATCCACACACCTAAGGAAAGCTACAATCAGCCTCTACTCAGCTAGAGAATCAAAGGATGAAGAAGAGATAAAGGCCAAAATGAGGAGGGAAGGTGAAGAAAATACATGGAACTTCAATATATAAGTAGATCACACTTTTGGAGGGAAAAAGAGAATCTAGCTTTCATTAAGCAATGTGGCTAGCCACCTTCCCTATTTATACAAAAGGAGGTGTGATGCAAGTTGGCATCACACCTACCATGAGGTGGGGTGCCCACTAAGCAAGCCACTTGTATGTGAAATGCAAATTTCACTTGCATTTGAATTTCATTTGAATCAACATTTCAACTCATGAAATGTCATCCAAATAAATTTGAAATGAACCTCAAATGAAATACTTCATTTGAATTTCCCTCCAAAATTAATTTTTCACATTAATTAAATTAACTCTTTAATTTAATTAATTAGTCATGACTTAACTCCTTGAGTTAACTAACTTAACTTTTCAAGCTAGAAGGTGTTAATTTAACTCCTTAAGATAACTTGACTAATTACTTGTCATATGGCACCAATTAAATTAACTTCTTAATTTAATTTATTTAATTTAACTCCTTAAATTATTTTTGATCAATTTAACAATTAAATCAATCAAGCCAAAATGACTAAAAAAATAGCCAACCATTTTTCCTCGAAAAAATCAATCATGAAGAATTTTCTAACTCTTAGAAAATTCCCTTCATCAAATAGAACTTCCTTTAGGCTTTTATGTGTGACCTACTAGGTTCTCTCATTCATTAAACATAGGCTCACAACTCTTATGATATTTTGAATGTTGAAATATTTGCATTAGTTTAAACTCCTTTAAACTAATAACTCAATTCAATTAATCTCCATTAATTAAAGAGTACCTAATCTCCATGGTTGATGTTCAACCTCAAGCCCATGGAGACCAACTAATTGGTCAAAATGAATATGCTCTTGGTGAACTGTTCTAGCTCTATACTTGCCATGCAAATATGGTCCTTTCGTATCCTATCTCCCGAAAAAAGCCTAGGGCCAGCTCCTTAATAGACTTGATAACTATGTTTTGAATCCCAATGTTGAATTTTTGTTTATGACCTCATCTTAGGATAACTCGTTTTTCAAATTATCATATTACCTTGCACAAGAACTCCTTGGAATTGATCATTATAGAATACATAGAAAATACACTCACCCTTTACAACAATGAAGAGATGGATCCTATCTTAGATCTTACAAACCTCTGTGTCTAAGTAACTCATACCAATGTTAACCTTTAAAGACTCGCTATTAGTTAAGAAGTAGTGAAAGTATGAGGATATAAACACAAGGTTCCTATAGATCCTCAGGTCAAAGAACTAATTATATGTACTAGCATAAGCTAGAGAACTTGTTACTATTAACTTGCCATTATAACTTTCTAATGGATGCTTTGGGTGGGCCTTCAGTGAACTTGTTCTCTAACAAGCACCTGCTAACATACACCTATGTCTAACATGAATTGCTCATGAAATATCCAACTTCTTAGATGTATGCATCGTTAGTGTAAGTCTATCTAAATCTTAGATGTCTTGTCTCACAAGATTTATAACTTAGAATGTTTTAAGATTATGATTGCATAAAACCTGTTTCATGATCACCACCCAATGCATGACCAAGTCTTACAGTTTTGTTCGACCTAATGACTTCAACCGAATGCTAGTGACATGAAATAAACAAAAGATGAAGGTAACTATATATTATGAATATCATTCAATCAAAATTGCCATATAAGTGAAATAGTTTACTCGCCAATCTAATTAGCTATGGGACACTATTCTAATAATTTACATAAATGATTATCATTCAATCAAGATTGTATTACAAGTGAAATAATTTACATGCCAATCTAGTAGGTTGTTGGGCACTATTCCAATAGGTTATTGTGGAACCTCATATCGAATGATAAATTATATGCACTATCATAAACTAGAAAATTTGCCACTAACATATGCTACTTTAGCTACCTTGTGGTTTTTCTAAGTGAGTCTTCAATCAATAGGGTTGCAATAGTGTCCTTCAAGCCAATAGGATTGGCGTTGTAAAATCTATTTCTTTGTAAAATAATATTGATTGAATGATATTTTCATATGGCCATCTTTATCTTATGCTTTATTACACTTCACTCGAATTTGGATAAAGCCCATAGATTATCTACAACTGCGGGATTTAGTTCGGTGATCATGGAATAAGTCTCACATAGTCAGAATCTCAAATCATCCAAGTCATAGGATTTTAAGAGATAGGGTATTTAAGATCTGGATAGATTTGCACTAACAAGTCATAAATCCAAAAGTTGGATATTGCTCCATTCTATGAGCAACTGTATGAGATACAAGTATATATTAGTGGGTGTTTGTTAGGGAACAAGGTACTGAAGATCCATAGGAGAATCCACCAGATAGCCATAGTAGCAAGTTAATAGTGGCTAATTTTTCCACTTATGCTAGTACATATTATTAGTGTTCTGACTTGAGGATCCATGGTAACCTTATGTCCGATCCTCATACTTTGATTCTTTCTTGAGCACCTAATAGGTCTTTTGGGTTGAGATTGGGTATGAGCTCTTGGCATGCAGGTTTGTGAGACCCCAAGAAGGAATCCAACTCCTTTTTATTATGAAAGGCGAGTGCATTTCTTATGTATTCTATAATGATTGATTTTCAGAAATTCTTGCACAAGGTGGTGTGAGAATTTGAAAAAAGAGTTTTTCAAAGGTGAGGTCACAAAAAGGAATCAAACATTGAGAATAGAGACATAGTCTTGAGGCTATTAGGTAGCCAACAAATATCTTACCCTAGGATTCTTTTGAGAGATAGGATACGAAAGGACTATATTTGCATAGTACGCATAGACCTATGATGGTTCTCTAATATATTCATTTTGACCAACTAGTTGGGATTTATAGGCTTGAGGTTGGACATCGACCATGGAGATTAAGTACTCTTCAATTAATGAAATTAATTTAATTGAGTCAATTAGTTTAAAAGGGTTTTAGACTAAAATGAATATAAGATATTTAAAAGTCAAGCAATTGTGAGCCAATATTCAATGAATGGTAAAGCTAATTTGGTCAAACACAAAATTCAATTAGCTTTCTAATTGATAGAGAAAATGTTCTAAGTGTTAGAAAACTAACTTCTAGTAAACCGATTTTATGGTGCCAATTTTCAAGGTCATTTTTGGCTTAATTAATTTAAGTGTTAAATTAATCAATTAATTTGTGGAGTTAAATTGATCAATAATTAAGGATTTAATTATTTGGTGCCAACAAAACCCTTAATTGGTAAAGTTAATCTTAAAAGTTAAGCTAGTTTGACTTAAGAGTTAAGTCAAAGGTTAATTAATTAAATTAAAGAGTTTAATTTAATTAATGGGAAGAATGAATTTTGGAGGAAAACTTTAGATGAAGAGATCATTTGAGTTGGCATTTAATTAATTTGAAATTAGATACGAAGTTAAAATTAAAATACACATGATATTCAAATGTGATTTGAATTCAAGTTTGCCACTTTAGCAAGCGAGAGGTTGCTCACTCCCCTTGAGGAAGGTGTGATGCCTAGTTGGCATCAAGTCATACTCCCTCTATATATAGATATAGAGGTGAGGGAATTCAACTAGCTCACATTATTTGTGAAGAATTAGATTCTTTCACAATTCCCTCCAAAACCTCTTGCAAGCATTGCATTCATGTGTTGAAAGCTTTGCTCTCTTCTTCTTCTTCCCTACCTAAAATTAGCCTTCACCATAGTCAATCTCCATAATTGTTCCAAGTTACATATTGGATATTTTGCAATATTTAATTGATGTGTGGATCATAACAGTAGAGGGAAATAAGATTGTTTGTTTGATTTGGAGATCCATCTACACAGAGTCCGACTTGGCGAGTTTCTCCAGGGAGTTATAGATAGATTTTTTATCCAAAGTTTTTACAGTGAGTTTTTCAAGGTGTTGCGAAGTTTCAGTAATTTTCACGGAATTTTTTGGGGAGTTTGGTTGGACGAGTTTCACACTCTTCCAGTCACGCTAGTAGCAAATAGTTTCTAGAATTATGAAGAGTTCACAAGTCACTCCTTGGATTTTGTTTCCCAAGGTAGTGCTCTCACCAAATCTAAATTCCTAGCATGGTTTGATCCTTGGTGTGCTTGTAAGCACTAGTTAATTTCATGCTTTTGAAATTTTGATAATTGGATCCTAGGGCCTTAATTGTTTTAAGTGGTGTCAGAGTCTAAATTACGCTTTGATTTAGATTTTCTATGGATGGTTGATTCATTTGATGGATTAATATTGATCTCTAAATTCTCGATTCAGATAATGGATTGGAGTGCTTGGTTGATGTTGTGTGTGGCTCCTTGATAGATGAATTGAAATCATGCTATTATGTGATTTAAGTGTTAATTCATGTAGTTAGTTTGTTTTAATTCATAGTGATTAAATTTGAATGTTGATTTGGAATTAATTGATGTTATGTGTTGATATAGCATATTGATGTTTGATCAAAAGAGTTTTGGTCATTTTTTAATCCAATTTGATTGGAGTTTTGTAAGAGATTATGAAGAATCTGATTCTAGCTTTAATCTAGTTTTTGAAGACACGTTAGAGCACTTGAATTTCCACTTTTAGAAAATTTTTTGAATATGAAAATTCATCAAAGATGTGTGTTTTGATGTTGAGAACATGTGCTAAATTTATTGTTGCAAGAAAGTTGAGTGGAAAAAGTGCTTCGCACACCTTGGAGCCCCAAAACAAAGATTGCCAAGCACTCTATCAGGCACTAGCTAGGCACTGCCTACACGCCATACTCCTAGGTTCGACGGCAGCCTCTAAGTTTAAGGTTTTGGTGTGTTTTAAGCCAATGTTTCAACTCCTTTAATGCTCAATTTAGTTTTGCACTACACACATTAGATGCACAAGTGTTGTGCAAGTCCTCAAAATAATGTATGACATTTTTTAATGCTTTTAGAAATTGATTGAAGTTAATATCCCATTATGGCATAAAATTTATATTTGTTCAATTATTTATTTATGAGATAAGCATTTAATTGTTGGAATTAATTATTAATTCTAAATTTATTTATTTTTTATTTAATTGTTGAATAGATGATGAATGAATGGAGATGATCATGAGCCTCTTAATATTAATTTTATTTATTCCATGTTGTTGAAATGGGGCTTGCATGCCTTTTGTTCTATTTTGTAAAAGTTATGAGAGTAGAATTACTGGGAGTGAGGTTTTCCTTCTCTTATAAAAGTTGCAAGGAGCAAAGAAGATCAAAGGAGGCTTGAAGACCTATGAATGTATAGGATACACTCATGTAATAGCTTAGTTTAATGAACCCACTTAAAATCAATGGAATGATGTTCCTATGGCTCTAAGTGTATCACTTGGTTAGGCTCATGGTCATCCCACCTTAAGAGCATGCTAGGCTATTTACTTATTTATGCTTTTCATATACTATTGATGTATGAGATGCATGATTAGAATATAGAGAACCTAAATAAAAAAGATAAAAAATGAAGAGATCTTTGTAAGCAAAAGCCTTCCACTTAGAATATGTAAGTATTTTTCAAATACTAAGTCTAAATAGATATAAATCAAAAGCATTTTAATTAATCCAAGCTTTCTATCATTAGTGTATGCTATGTCGATGCTACTGATTTTGTGTGATGGCACTCATAAATGGAGTTCACACTTGGGAGGAAAGTTTTGAGCACACACTTAGTATGAGATGCATCTTTGACCTGAGAACCCTCACACATTGGCACTTGTAAATGGGGGATGTTGTGAGGTTGTCTTGAGACAAAAAAGGATTGGTAAGTTGGACTTAACACCTAGAAGTATAAATGACACATGTAAATGTGGGTCTATATTAAAAGTAATGTAAAATATATCAAGAGTTACATGACATGCAATTAGCAAAAGTTACTTACCCTTTGATTGCTCATGGATGGCACTCATAAATGGGGGTCTATTTGCAAGTCTTGGGTCTTGATTCTCACTGGGAAATGTGATTTCCCGAATTTTTCTTGGGGGTGAAGGATTTGATAAAATAGTGGAGAAAAACATGCTTAAAAGACTATGAACATGTTTTAATATCAAATTCAATTACATGCTTATTTTCTTTTTTTGCCTCTTGTAGATTTTCAAAATATTCAAAAAAAAATAGCTAAAAATCCACTCACAAGCATTTTGAAAACTAATAAACTCACCAGGTCTAACTTCCAAGATTGGTTAAAAAACCATAAGATAATTCTTGACTATAATAAGAGGACATATGTTCTTGATCAAAGTCCGCTGCACACATTGGGTAATGACGCCACTAATGAGGTTTGTGAAGTGTTCAGGAAATTTGTAAATGATGACCTACAAGTTAGATGCCTTATGTTAGCATTAATGACTAATGAGCTCCAAAAGACTTATGAGCAGATGAAACATGCTTTTGAGATTTGTATACACTTATAAGAGTTATATGGTGTTCAAATTAGACATGAAAGTTTTGCTTTATCTAAGGAGCTTTTTAGGTCAAGGTTAAGTGAAAGGGCTAATGTCTAAAATCATGGGCTTAAGATGATAGTACATATTGAGAAGCTTAGACAACTTAACGTGATTATGGACAATGACCTTTACATGGATTTTATCCTCCAATCGTTACCATCATCATTTGACCAATTTATTGTGAACTTTAATATGTACAAGCAAATGATGATGATCAAGAAATTGGTGAACATGCTTGTGACTACTGAGGTGACAATGAGAAACGAAGAACCTCTTATGATTGCATCCTTCTCTAAGTCAAAAGGTCCTAGAGGCCCCAGAAAAGGAATAAGAAAGAAGAAGAGTTCTTTCTCGAAAGGGAAGCAACCCAAGAAAAGTTCTAAGTAGGTCAAGAAAAAGGCTAAAATCAATGCAAGTTGTTTCTATTATAGTGAAAAGGAACATTAGAAGAGAAACTGTAAAGCTTACCTAGCAACCCTTGAGAAGTGTATGTATTTCTTTGAGGTGTATTTGATGATAAATTCTTCCTCATGGGTATTTGATACCGTATGTGGTTCTCACCCTTATAACTTGTTATTAGGGATGGAAAAAAAAAGAAGTCTTCATAAAGGAGATATAATCCTCCACCTAGGAAATGGAACAGGAGTTGTCGCCATGTCCAAAGTGTAATCAACTTAGACTTAGTGAATTCTTGTATTGTTCTTGATCCTGTTTACTATGTACCCAATCTTGTTAAGAATATTGTTTCAATTCTCATACTTGATAATGAAGGATTTGATTTTTCTATATCAAATGGGAAGTTGAAGGCATTAAAGAATGGTTCTTTAGTTTCTTAAGGTACATTAGTTTATAGATTATACAAACTTGATTCTCTAACTTAATGCATGTTCAAACAAGTAAAAGGAAGCAAGATATCCAAGAAGTGTTGGAATACTGCTCTACAATCCAATCAGATTGGCCTTGTAAACTATTTCATTGTAAGATAATCTTGATTGAATGATATTCATCTTATGGCCATCTTCATCTTATGCATTTTATTTACTTCACTTGTATTTAAATGAAGCCCCCAGATCATATAAGACTATGGGACTTGGTCACGCACTGAGTAGTAATCATAGAATAAATCTTACATGATCACGATCATAAATCTTCCAAGTCACAGGATCTTATAAGATAGGGCATCTAAGATCCATATCGACTTACACTAACGGTGCATAAATCTAAAAGTTGGATGTTTCTTCATTCCATGAGTAATTCCATATGAGAAATGGATGCATGTTAGCGGATTCTTATTAGAGAATAAAGCACTAAAAACCTACCCAGAAAATCTACTAGATAACTATAGTGGCAAGTCGGTAGTGGCAAGCTCTCATACTCATACTAATGCATATTATTAGTTTTTTAACTTGAGGATCCATGGTAACATTATGTTTGGCCCTAATGCTTTGACTCTTTCTTGATCACTTAGTGGGCCACGTAGGTAGAGTTGGGCATCAGCTGCTGGACATAGAGGTTTGTGAGATCCAAGAGGGAATTCGATTCTTCATCTTTATGAAGGGCGAGTGCATCTCCTATGCGTTCTGTAATGTATCGATTTTAATAAATTCTTGCACAAGGTGATGTGACAATTTGAAAAGGCATTCCCAAATATGAGGTAACCAAGGGAATCGAACATTCAGAATAGAAGTATAGTATTGAAGCTATTAGAGAGCCGACAAATATCTTGCCCTAGGCCTTTTTCGAAAGATAGAAGATGTAAGGATAGTCTTCGCATGATACACATAATGCTAGAATGGTTCTTCAAGAACATTTATTTTGGCCAATTAGTTGGACTCTATGGGTTTGAGGTTGGACATCAACCATGAAGATTAGGTACTTTTCAATTAATAAGATTAATTGAATTGAGTCGCTTAGTTTAAAAGAGTTTAAATTAATGTGAATATTTGATATTCCAAAAGTCACAATAAGTTGTAAGCCCATGTCCAATAAATGGTAGAACCTAATGAGTCACACAGAAAAGCCAATAACATGACCTCTTGAAAAAAGAAGAATTTTCTAAGAGTAAGAAAATTCATGATTAGTTTTGGAGAAGGTAAAATTGTAGTCATTTTGGCCTGATCAATTTCAATGTTAAATTAGTCAAATTAATTTAAGAGTTAAATTAAGATCAATTGATTAAGGTTTAATTAATTGATGTTACATGACTATCATTAGGTCAAATTAATTTAAGGGTTAAATTAATTTTGACTAGTTTAAATGGTTAAGCATTTTAACTAAAAAGTTAGTCAAATACTTATTAATTAAATTAAAGTGTTTAACTTAATTAAATTGGAGGGTTAATATTTTGAGAGAATAATTAATTGAAGAGTTCATTCAATGTGGATATGGAATTTAATTGGAAGACATTTCATAAGATGAAATTTAAGCTTCAATTAATATTCTTATTCACTAAGCACTAAAGGTTAGTGGCCACCTTGGCATGGACATTTGGCACATTCTCTTTAAGGGTAGTGTGTGGTCATATATATAGTTATGGGGAGATGATTGGCGGCCACTTGTAGCTTGCAAGCAAGGTGTGATTGATTCTCCCAACAAACTAGTGTAGTGGGCATCTAATTTGTTAACATCCCCATTATTCTCTCCATTTTCCTCCATATTCCTAGCCTTTCCTCTCATGTTCTCAGTAGATGTTTTCCATCTATATTGTACAGAATAGCCCATAGTTATGGTGTGTGGACTATTTCATTAGAGGCAAGCTATTTGGGTTGCTCTTGTTCTTGTAGAAACAGTTTCTGGCTGCCTATTTTGGTGAGTTCAGGGAGACCCTTTGATGTTCTGATTGGGATGATTTTTGATTTGTAGAATCCTAAAGGTGTTGCTACATTCCAATAAAAATTTCATCAAAAAAATAGGAGTCTAGCTTGTGTAAAATAGGTGGTAAATCAGCTGTGCCAGTAAGAAGCCTCTTCAACGGTTGAAGAGAGGTTTTCTTGCTCTTCAAATTTTCTATTTTCACCTAGGTGTTTTCCTTTTATAAATATGATTCCTATGCATGTCTTGATCCTTGGGGATGTGTGTGGGCTAGTTACATTCATGTTTTTGAAAATATTTGGATCCTAGCGCCACACATAGCTTCAAGAAGATACAGTTCTATGGCATGCTAAACTTAGCCATATCTCAAATTGAAAACTCTCAAAGAACTAAAGGTTAGTGGCATTGAGGACATTCCTACTTGTGAATCTTGTTTGATGGGAAAAATTACCAAGGCTCCCTTTGTAGGACAAATGGAGCGCTACACAAACTCTTTGGATTTGATCCATATAAATGTTTGTGGTCTACTGGGAGTTTATGAGAGAGGTGACTATTTTTACTTCATTACCTTCACTGATGATTATAGTTGTACGAATATGTGTATCTTATGAAGTACAAATTCGAGGCCTTTGAATAGTTCAAAGGGTATAGAAATGAAATAGAAAAGCAAAACAAACTTATTATTAAGGCTCTTTACTTAGATCGATGGGGAGAATAATTACGTACCAAATTCTTGGATTATCTAAAGGAGAATGGGATTCTCTCTTAGTGGACTCCATCTAGCATGCCCCAACATAATGAAATAGCCAAAAGGAAAAACTGTACCTTGTTGCTTATGGTATGTTCCATGGTGAGGTTTTTCAATGTACCCATATCCTTTTGGGGATGCACCTTAGAGACGGCGACGAAGTTACTAAATATAGTACCATCAAAGTCAGTGCATAAAATATCATGTGAGATAGGGCATGGCAAAGCACCCTCTTATCATTATCTAAAGGTTTAAGGATCTCCCATCCACATGAGATAGACAGTGGGAGATAAGCTAGATAGTAGATCCACCTTGTGTAAGTTTGTGAGGTACCCAAGAGAGTCTATAGGTTTTTATTTCTATAATCCCTCAGAACAAAAGGTGTTTGTTTCAAGAAACACACATGTTTTGGAAAAGAATTTTTTATTTGAAAGAAATGGCGTTGCTGTTGAACTTGTTGAAGTTCAAAACAATCAAGGAATCCCACAAGTGATAGAAGTAAATCAATTACAAAAGCCTTGTATACAAACTCTAAGAAGGTCGAATCAGATCAAAAAGTAACTCAAAAGGTTCAGATTTCTTCATGAGATAGAACAATTAGATGATGGTCCAAAGACCTATGGGAAAGCTATGTCAGACATAGATTCAGGATTTTAGCTTGATGCCATGAGATTTGAAAATGACTCCATGTACTCAAACAAAGCATGGACTTTGGTAAATCTACCAAAGGGAATAGTTCTCATTTGTTGCAAATGGATCTATAAGAAAAAGCCTAGAGTAGATGGAGAAACAGTGATGTTTAAAGCATGACTAGTGGTAAATAGTTATACTTAAAGATCTAGTATCCATTTCAAGAAAACCTTTTCACCAATCCCTATGCCTAAGTCTATTCAGATTCTACTTGTTATAGCTGCATATTATGACTATGAAATATGGCAAATGTGAAAACCACTTTCCTCATTTGCGACAGTGAAGAAGAAATTTACATAGAGCAACCACAAGGTTTTACATCCAAGGGATCATGCAAAAAGTTTGTAAATTCTAGAGATCCATTTATGAACTCAAACATCCCGAAGTTGGAACAATTGTTTGGCTTTGTTAAAAATATGTATGAACCATGCGTGTACAAAAATGCTAGTAGGAGATAAGTATAGTTTATTGTGCTTTATGTTGATGACATCTTTCTCATTAGGAACGAGGTAGGAATGTTAGAATATATTTAAGTGTGGTTATCTACACAATTCTCCATGAAGGACTTGGAAGAAGCATCCTATGTATTGGGAATATGTATCTATAGAGATAGATCTAAGAGTATATTGGGGCTTTCCCAAACTATGTATATTGATAAAATACTAAAGAGGTTTAGTATGGAAAAATCCAAGAAAGTATTCCCTCCCATGAGACATGGCATTCATCTCTCAAAGTCTATGGCCCATAAGACTGGGAAATAGAAACAAAAAATGTCTCACATAAATTATGCCTTTACTATTGGAAGCATAAAGTATGTAGTTTAATATACAAGACCAGATGTGGCACACTCGATAAGCATTGCGAGGAGGTTCCAATCCAATCCTAGTGAAAGTTACTAGTTGGCTATGAAAATAATCTTCAAGTACTTGAGAAAGACTAAGGACATTTGTTTGGTATACGGTAGTGGAGAATTGAAACTCAAGGGGTTTTTAGATTCTAGTTTCTAATCTAATGTAAATGACCTCAAATCCACTTTTGGATTTATATTTTGCCTCAGTGGCAGCATGGTGAGTTCAAAGAGTTCCAAACAAGATACCACAATTGACTCAACCACTAAAGTAGAATATATTGTAGCTTTAAAAGCTACACAAGAAGGTGTTTAGATGAAAAACTTCATTCAAGAGTTGAATGTAGTATGTAGCATTGTTGAGCTAATAGTTTTCTTTTGTGACAATAATGGGGTAGTAACATAAGCTAAAGAGCTATGACCTCATCAGCAATCCAAGCACATCTTGAGGTGATATTATTTGATTTAGGAGATCATTAACAGAGGTGACATCCAAGTGGAGAGAGTTGCCTTGAAAAAGAACATAGTAGATCCACTGATGAAACCCCTAACCCAAACGATCTTTGAAGGACATCTTATGAAAATAGGTCTCAAGGCCATAGGGCATTAGATTTAGGGCAAGTGTGAGATTATTAGAATAGTTCCCTACAAGCCAATAGGATTGGCCTTGTAAAATCTATTTCCTTGTAAAACAATCTTGATTGAATGATATTTTTATATGGCCATATTCATCTTATACTTTATTACACTTCATTGGCATTTGAATGAAGCTCTCAGATCACCTATGACTATAGGACTTAGTTTGATAACCATGAAATAAGTCTCACATAATCGTGATATTAAATCTTCCAAGTCATAGGATTTAAGAAACGAAGCATCTAAGATCCAGATAAGCTTGCACTAACGATGCATAAATCCAAAAGTTGGATATTACTCCATTTCATGAGCAACTTTATGAGATATAAGTGCCTATTGGAGGGTGTTTATTAAAGAACATGGCACTAAAAACCCATAAGAGAATCCACCAGATAGCTATAGTGGCAATTCGGTAATGGCTAATTCTCCCACTTATGCCACTACATATTATTAGTCCTTTGACCTGAGGATCTATGGTAACCTTATATCCGGTCCTCAATCTTTAACTCTTTCTTAACCACCCAGTGGGTTATTCAAGTTGAAATTAGGTATAAGCTACTTAGCATAGAGGTTTGTGATATCCAAGAAAGAATCCAACTCTTCACTATTGTGGAGGGTAAGTGCATCTTCTATGAATTCTATAACAATTGATTTTTAGAAATCCTATCGCAAAGTAGTGTGACAATTTAGAAAATGAGTTTTTTGCAAGTATTGAAGTTACTAGAAAACTGACAAATATATTGCCCTAGGCCTCTTTTTGGTGATAGGAGACAGAAAAACTGTATTTGTATGGTACGTTAAGAGTTATGATGGTTTTTCAATATATTCATTTTGGCTAATTAGTTAGACTCCATGGGCTTGATGTTAGACATTGACCATAGAGATTACGTACTCTATGAAATTAATTGAATTGAGTCGATTAGTTTGAAAGGAGTTTTCAACAAAAATGAAAATAAGATATTCAAAAGTCACAAGGAGTTATGATCCCATGTCCAACTAATAGTAGAACCTATTAGGTTATACACAAATTCCAATTAACTTCCTAATTGATAGAGAAAATTTTCTAAATATTAGAAAACTAACTCCTAGCATATGTATTTTATGGTGCCAATTTTCAAGATCATTTTAGCATGATTAATTTAAGTGTTAAATTAATCAATTAATTTAATGAGTTAAATTAGATCAATAATTAAGGAGTTAATTATTTGGTGCCAACATGATCATCAATTAGTCAAGTTAAGCTAGTTTAACTTAAGAGTTAAGTCAAAAGTTAATTAATTAAATTAAAGAGTTTAATTTAATTAATGAGAAGCATGAATTTTGGAGGAAAAATTAGATGAAGAGTTTATTTGAGTTGTCTTTTTAATTAATTTGATATTAGATTCCAAATTAAATTAAAATACACATGAAATTCAAATGTGATTTGAATTCAAGTTTGCCACCTTGACAAACAAGTGGTAGCCCAACCCCCTTGAGGAACCTGTGGTGCTTAGTTAGCATCACACCATCCTTCCTCTATATATAGATATAGAGGTGAGGAAATTCAGTTAGCTCACACCATTTTCAAAGAATTAGATTCTATCACAATTCCCTCTAAAACCTCTTACAAACATTGCATTTATGTATTAAAAGCTTTGCTCTCTTCTTTCTCTTCTTCCCTACCTAAAATTGGCCTCCACTACATTTAATATCCTTTCTTATTCCAGTCTATATATTGGACATTTTGGAAGATTTAATTGGCGTGTGGATCATAACAACAAAGGCATAGAAGAGAGTTTGCTTGATTTGGAAATCCACCTGCACAGAGTTTGATTTGGCTAATTTATCCAAGGATTTATACAAATTTTTTTGATCCAATATTTTAGCAGTAAGTTCTTCAAGGTGTTTAAAATATCCAATAATTTTCTTTGAATTTTTGGAGGATTTTTTGTGGGGTGATTTTTGCACTTTTCTAGTCACGCGAATAGCAAACAATTTATGGAATTGTGAAGAATTCACAAGTCTCTCCTTGGATTTTTCTTTTCAAGGTAATTCTCTCACCAAATATGAATTTCTAGCATTATTTTATCCTTGGTATGCTTGTAAAAACTAGTTAATTTCATACTTTAGAAGTTTTGATAATTGGATCCTAGTACCTTACTTGCTTTCAAACTAAAGGTATGTGTGGCACTAGGATCTAAATATTTTCTAGGAAAAAACTAAATAAACTTGGCAACACACAACCATAAGGATCTAGACATGCATAGGATTCATATTTATAGGAGGGAAATACCTTGGTGAAAATAAAAACAAAGAGCAGGAGGAGAGCTCTCTTCAACCATTGAAGAAGCTGCTCACTGGCGTAGCAAGGTCACCACCAATTTCCCCTAAGCTGGACTCTTTTTAAGCTGCAATTTTTATTGGAACATCTCAACCCCTTGAGAATTGTATAGTTCAAAAATCAACCCAATCAAATACTAAAAGGTTTCCCAAAACTCACCGAAAAAGACTTCCAAAAACTGCTTCAATAAGAGCAAAAGCAACCCAATACTTTACCTCTAATGAAATAGTCCACATACCATAACTATGACCTATTATCTACAATATAGCTGGAGATATCTGTAGAGAATGTAGGGGAGAAGGCTAGGAATTATGGAGATGGAGTATGGAGGAAGCTGGAGAGAATAATGGGGATGCTAACAAATTAGATGGCTACTACTTTAATTTGTTAGGAGAATAATCACACCTTGCTTGCAATATCCAAGTAGCTACCCACTTCCCTTCCTATATCTATATATAGAAATAGGATGGTGCGTGATCACACACCATCCTCAAAGAGATGGTGCCAAGTGCCCATGACAAGGTGGCCACTAACCTTTAGTGACAAGTGAATAAGAATATTAATTGAAACTTACATTTCATCTTATGAAATATCATACAATTAAATTCCAATTCCATATTAAATGAACCCTTCACTTAATTATTCTCTTTAAAAATAACTCTCCATTAAATTAAATACTTTAATTTAATTGATAAGACTTTGACTTAACCTTTAAGTTAAAGCGCCTAACTCTTTAAGGTAGTCAAAATTGATTTAACTTTTAAATTAACTTGACCAATTGATAATCATGTGGCATTAATTAATTAATTCTTAATCAATTGATCTTAATTTAACTCTTAAATGAATTTGATCAATTTAACATTTAAATTGATCAAGCCAAAATGACTACAATTTCGCCTCTTCCAAAATTAATCATAAATTTTCTAACTCTTAAAAAATTCTCTTTCCTTCAATAAGCCATGTTGTCAGCTTTAGTGTGTGACCCATTAGGTTCTATCATTCATTAGACATGGACTCACAACTCTTTGTGACTTATGGAATATCAAATATTCACATTGGCTTAAACTCCTTTAAACTAAGCAACTCAATTTCATTAATTTCATTAATTGAGGAATACCTAATCTCCATAGTAAATGTCCAATCTTAAGCCCATGGAGCCCAACTAATTGGTTGAAATGAATGCTCTTGTAGAACCATTCTAGCATTAGGCATATCAAGTAAATACGGTCCTTTCGTCTCTCATCTCCTAAATAAGCCTAGAGTATGATATTAGTCGGCTCCCTAATAGCCTTAATACTATGCTTCTATTCTTAATTTTTAATTTCCTTTGTGAACTTATATTTGTAAACGTCTTCCCAAATTGTCACATCACCTTGTGAAAGTACTTTTGGGAATTGATCATTATAGAACACATAGGAGATGCACTCACCCTTCACAAAGATAAGGAGTTAGATTTTATCTTGAATCTCACAAACCTCTATGTCTACTAGCTCATGCCTAATCTCTACTCGAGTGGCCCATTAAGTGATCAAGGAAGAGTCAAAGTATAAGGACCAAACACAAGGCTACCATGGATCCTCAAGTTAAAGGCTACTAATATTCCCTAGGGTAAGTGGAAGAACTTGCCACTAGGGCTATCTAGTGGATTCTTTGGGCAAGTCTTTAGTGCTTTGTTCTCTAACAACCACCAACTAATATGCATCTATATCTCATATGGGATTACTCATAAAATAGAGCAATATCCAACCCTTGGATTTATGCATCATCATTGTAAGTACAAATCTTAGATGCCCTATCTCATAAGATCCTATGACGTGGAAGATTTAAGACCACGACTATGTGAGATTTATTCCATGATCACCACCCAGTGTGTGACTAAGTCCTGCAGTCATATATGATCTAGGGCTTTTATCCAAATACAAGTGAAGTAAATAAAGAGCATAAGATGAAGATGGCTATATAATAAATATCATTCAATTAAGATTGCCTTACAATGAAATAGTTTACAAGGCCAATCTAATTGGCTTATGGGTACTATTCCAATATCAACTTGTTATCTAATAAACAACCACTAACATGCATCCATGTTTAACATAAATCACCTATAAAATAGGGTAATATCCAACTCCTTGAAGTATACATCGTTAGCTCCAGTCTATCCAAATTTTAGATGCCCCATCTTGTAAGATTCTATGACTTTGAATATTTAAATTCATGACCATTGAGACTTGTTTCATGTCACCGTCATATGCATGACCAAGTTCCATAGTCATGTATGATTTAAGGGCTTCAACCAAATGCATGTGAAGAAATCATAACGCATAATATAAAGATGGTCATTTTATTGAATATCAATCAATCAAAATATGACATGGAGTGGTTTCACATGCCAATCTAATTGGCTTGTAGGACACTAATCCAACACACCCATCACACTCTATAAGTACCCTTAAGTCACACCATTTGCCCAGCCACTTTGCTTCAGTTTTCCCTCCCAAATTATCTCATGTGCTGAGAAAAATAACCACTCTCTAATATCTTTTTCAACTCCCTTTCTCTCTTCGAACTCTCTCACACCATCTCCATTTTCCTCTATCTCGTCTGTTCTTCTTCTAGTACTTGGTGTTAGAATAATGCCCTGCAAGCCAATTAGATTAGCATGTAAAACTACTCCACTTGTGATTCGATCTTGACTAAATGATATTCCATAAAATGGCTATATTTATCTTATGTGTTTATGATTTGTTCATGTGCATTTGGTTAAAGCCCTTAAATTATACAAGACTATGGGACTTGGTCACACATGTGATGATTATCATGAAATAAGTCAATATGGTCATAATTCTAAATATTCCAAGTCATAATATATTACAAGGCAAGGCATTTAAGATTCAGATAGACTTGTCGTAGCGATGCATACTCCATAGATTTAGATGTTGCCTTGTTTCATAGATAATTGATGTTAGACATAGATATATATATATATAAGTGGGTATTTATTAGAGAAAAGTTCACTTAAAACCCACTTAGAGAATCCACTAGATAGTCATAGTGGTATGCTCGCAGTGGCAAGTTCTCTAGCTTACAGTAGTGCACATAATTAGTTATTTGACTTGAGGTTCCACAATAATCTTGTATTTAAGTCCTTGTGCTTTAATTTTGCTCTAACCACATAGTGGGTCACTCAGGGTTTAGGTTAGGCACAAGCTACTTAAGTATAGAGGTTAGTGAGTTCCAAGATGGGATCTATTTCACTCATTTGTGAAGAGTATGCTGATCTCCTATGTATTCTCAGATGATTGATTCCAAGAAATCCTCGTGTAATGTAATATGAATATTTGAAGAAGAAGTTTTTCAAATGTGAGGTCATAATGGGAATCAAACATTTTGCCCTAGGCCTATTTTGGGAGATAAAAAATGGAAAGACCATATTTGCACAATAATCGTAAGTAGTAATAATTCATCTCTTTATAATCAATTTATCCAATTTGTTGGGTTCTATAGGCTTCTGCTAGGAATTGACTATGGAGATTAGCTATTCTTCAATTAATAGAGATTAGTTGATAGAGTTATTAGTTTAAAGAAATTTAAACTAATTCGAATATTTTTAATATTCAAAATATCACAAAGATTTGTGAGCCTATCTCCAATGAATTAGTGAGTCTAAAGGGTTACACAAAAAAGCCTAGAACACCCTCACCTGATTGAAGAAATTATCTAAGGATTTAGACAATTGAGGTGATAAATTTATTGGGGGGGAGGGAGAGAGAGAGAGAGAGGAAATAACAAAATGGCTAATTAACAATTGGTCACGTTGGCTTGATTAATTTAAGTGTTAAATTAAACAAACCAATTTAAAGAGTTAAATTAGGCTAATTAAGTTAAAAAGTTAATTTAATTGGTGACATGTGGCAATTTTAATTAGTCAAAGTCAACTTAAAGTGTTAAGTTGATTTTATTAACTTAAGAAGTTAAGTTAATCTAATTAAATCTAAGAGTTAATTTAATTAGTAAGGGAATATAATTTTGGAGGAAAAATGGAATGGAAGAGTCCATTTAATATTAGTGAGCTAGCATTTTAAATTTGAGAAATTATAAATGCAACTTGACTAGCGAGTTGGTATCCCAGGTGGTATAGTGAGGTGTGTATGATAGAAGTTTCCTTAAGCTTCCAAATCACACTATATGACACCCTCATGGCCAGATGTATGGAGCCTAAATTCCAACTACCATTTCCCTCCCAATTGTGTGGTGATCTCATGTGTTGAGAGAGACCACTCTCTAGATCCTCTCCAACAACTCTCTCTCTCCAATAACTTTCTCTCACTTTCTTCTTCATTCTCTTTTATCCTCCTCACATATCTAACTAATTGAGAGAGTATTGAGATGATTTAAGGTGTGTGGACTAGCTTTAGAGGTTTCACACTTGGGAAGCTTCGAGATGGTGAATCAAGATCTTCCAAGTTTGTCGATTTTGGTGGTTTTTGTTGCTAGCGGCTTTTGGACTTTGGTGGCTATTTTTCCACCCAATATAGAACACCTTGGAGGAGATGTTTCAGCTAAGAGTAGAAAGGGTTTCTATCCATAAGAGAGGAGTTTGAGGTCCTTATAGAAAAGGTAATTTCCTTAGAAAGTATTCCATAGTGAGATCTTCTAAATGCCTTCCATTACGGGATTAGGGTAATTTTTCTCCATCTTTTAAATCTAATTTTGAGGCAAAGAATAGATCCATGAGAAGAGGATATGTTGGTTAATTTTGCCTATTTTTACAAATTATTATGGATTCTAGCATGTCCTCTATCTTCACTTGAATAAAGAGTTTAGAGTGTGATAGGTGCATGGATACCTTCAAAGGCACTACACTTGGAGTGCTCAATCATTTGTGAGCAACAAAGTACACTTGAAAAAGAGTTCTTCAACAATTTTTTCGAGGTAATCTAAATGTGATTGAAGGAGACTTGGAGGCCAATTTTTTTTACTGATTTGCCATGATTTGGAGGTAATTTTGAGGCTAAACATTGCTACCCTAGGTGGCCAAGGGAGTGGAAAGGAGAATCCAAAAGAAACAAGTGGAAGATCTCCTCTAAAAAGAATTCTATTGGAAGATCACCAATTTGAATATCTGAAAACCAATTTGGGCACATTCTCTTGACTTGAAATCCTTTATTATAGCATAATCTAAACCCAAAGGTGTGGTGATGTAGGTTACATTTTATGTTTTAATTTCCTATGGTGAATGAAATCTTACCTTACCACTACCTTCAAAAAGTATCTTATTAACATATTTTGTGGAGACACTTTTATAGAAAATGTCACATTTTTATATTTTTATTATGACTAATTTTTTAAATGCTTTATCAACACTTTTTCTAAGGACATTTTTTAAAGTGTACTAATTGAATTCAGTAATTATATGTATATTGCGACACTTATACTAATAAAATGTCCCATAACATTTGAGATGTTCTAAAAAATCAAAATAAAAAAGTTATTGGCGCTGTTTTGATAAAGGAAGTGAGAACTTTTCACTAAAACGCCTTCTTTATTTTCTTCTTGCTCAAAGTGCTTCACTCCAAATCCCTAACCCAATTCCCCTAGATCTCTACCCAAATCTCTTGTCTTTTTCTCACACAAATCATACATGCCCACACAAACAAATTTTCTCCCTCATACACATGCATATACAGAAAAATAAGAAGTTTTTCAAAGGTTTGATATATTTTTATACTAAAAGGTATTCTCAACTTCTATGTTTCCTCGACGGTGGTTGATTCCTCAATGACAGAAATTTTTTATCTCTATTAATTGAGTACTCTCGATGAAATTTATCTTTCTTTGTAGATTAAGGGCATTACTAATTATATGAGAGGCATTATCTTGTTTGAAACACTTCTATGTCAAGTCTATATTTTTGGTGATTAAAGTGGTTAATATATAGCTGGTTGAGTTTTTGATATGCATGTCTATTTAATCTCCATTGCTCTATCTATCAAGATTGGAATCTTAAATGTATAGTAAAGAAAGGGCATGTGATGTATTTTCTAGCACATTTGTATTAGTTGCTGTTGTTTCTATAGGTATAGAGCATTATTACTCAAAATGTTTAGACAACGTGTTTGATAAAATGGTGGACTTATGCAAAGTACAAGAGGGTGGGTTCTCAAAGTCTAAGAATATTCAATTGTGGATGTTACATTTGTTTGCAAAAAAAATGCTTGATTTCTACCACTATCGATGAACCACTACATGATTGGGAGAAGAATGGTGGCTTAGATTTTGTGAAATACTGAATAATATGTTATTTATTATTAAGAGAAGAAATAATTAATTGACAAATAGAGAAAAAGATGTAATTAAAATATATCAACACCAGACGATTGTACTTTTGTATTATTAATTTGTGATGAAAGAAAACCTAAACCAATACAGGGTGTCATCTCTTTTATATATTATATAGAGCATTACTGTAGAAAGGTCTTAAAACTCTTATACGATAACAAAGGGAGAATAAAAAATAAAAAAACCAAAAAAAAAAAGAGTACTCTAAAATTAAGTCCTTGGACAAACATTAGGGTCTAGTGATCGTTAAAAGATGATACACTAAACATTAACTATTAATTACTACCAAATTCCTATATTAGAATCTATGATAGCTCTCTAGGAAATTAACATCTGATGATGATAATTAATGAAGACAACAAAAAAGACTATTCTACCCTTGGATTTTAGCTACAATACCCTAACAAGATAAAGATCTATATCCTTTTATTCTGGTTGGGTCAATGCCTAGGTAGAACCTAACTTGATTCGTGCTATGACTTGAATTGCAGACTGATGATTGATTGTAAATCTAGTGAATAACAATTCACCACCCCAATTCATATAGACAAAGATAATTAATGCCTATAAAATAATGAAATTGCATAGTACCAGGTCACATGATTTAACCTATATTTTACTTGAGCTATGAACTTTACCTTTGAGCTCTTATTTGATCACCTAAATAACACACTAACTTAGGTATTTGAAGACTGGCTGAGGGTGATCTTAGCTAGCCTAATGTGTACTCCTGTGGCCAGGTTGGAGATCCAAATTATTAGTGCAGAGCGTGATCTGAGTAAAGAATGCTATCAAGAGCATGAACAATATGAAAAATTGAGTTTGAGATCTAGACCCAAGATCCCAAGCTACATCAATCAGCTCTATTTGTGGGAATTTTGATTTGATCCACATATAGTAAGAGCGAACAGTTAGTTATGGATAGAACTCCAGGAAGAACGATAGACACTCTAATCTCAATATCGTTGATAACCCTATTACTACCCATCTCACCCATATCCCCCACGTCAGTTGCCATTATAACACCTTGGAACACCCAAGCAAAAATGAGATAGGTGGCATTGGCATAAGACCCCAATAAACAAACAAGTGGTATAAGCATAAGTCATGCAACTAAGTAAAAGGGATTTGGAGCAGTTGGTCTTTGAGATGAGCCAAAGGTTTTGTAAGGAGCATGTACACAAAGCTTAAGCTACGGTGGTTATATTAGCTTAGGTGGCTCCGCCTTAATAAATAGACCCCTATTACAAGATAGAAGATTAGGTCTTTTGCTGGTCAAAGGTATCTAAGGGTTGAGGATTTTAAGGGATGAGAAGATGGTTGATTTGCATGAGGTATTAAGTAAGGCTGCTCGATGGCCATGTCACTCACCTAACATTCACAGAAAAGGGAAAATGTCAAGGTTGGGGCCACTAACACTGAATCTGGATGATATCACTCGTAAGTGACCCCAGCCTTTGCTTTTAAGAGGCGAAGTCAATAAGATTAGAGACTAGGTTGAACAGTTGAGTAAGATGATAGATGGTTGAAGAAAAAAAAGAACATAACATTGTAAAAGAAAAACTTACCATTTTCTATTGAAATATTAGTTGAATTTGTAGCTTTTCATTTTAAGCTCCTTCATTTGCCAAAATATGATAGAAGCAAGGATCAGGAAAAACATGTGATAGCCTTTGAGAATATCACAAATCTATATAGGCAATCAGATACTATAAATGCCAGGATTTTTATAATAACACTAAGTAGAAAAGCTTATGAATGGTTTATGGGGCAAGTTCCTAGGACAATTGTGACATATGGCAAGTAGATTAGGAAATTCTTGAACCAATTCACAAGTAAAAAGATGGCTAAGAGGTCTACTACTTACCTATTCACGATACAGTAAAAGAAAAATGAGACTTTAAGAAAGTTCATGAATAGGTTCAATAACGAGATGGTCGAGATGCAAGATCATATATTGACATGATCATAAGCATCCTCATCCATGGGCTCAGAAAAGGACCACAAGTGGCCTAAAAATGCTCCTCGTAGATCTGAAAAAGATTAAGGACCTCATAAATTTAGATTTGAAAAAGATTACCATCGTTCCCTACCCTAGAAGGTATAACCATTATGTACCACTTAATACCAAGAGATCATATTGCTCATGGCCATAAGGGGATCTAAGATACTACAATGGCTAAGAAAGATATGAGATAATTTGATAATTTAAAACTTGAACAAATATTATCACTTCTATAAAGATCGCGAACATGACACTGAAGATTGTATTCAGTTAAAAGATGAAATAGAAAGGCTCATCAAGTGGGGCTACCCAAAGGAATTTATTGCTAAGGAAGGTAGGTCTAAGATGCAAGAGCTTAGAGGGAAACATGAAAATATAAGGGATCAATCCCAAAGCAAATCCCACAATAAAGAGAAAAAGACTAAGGAAATTGTAGATGACCCTAAATGGGATAACTTACCACAAAGAAGGGTCATACACATAATAGTAGGGGGTCCAACCTAGGGAGATTCCCATAGTGCAAGGAAAAGGCACACTCGATCCATAGGAAACTAGGTAAATTAGAAAAAAATTGGTCTAGTACTAAATACTGCTAATCAGTCCACTAGCACTTATGATGGTAGGGCCTCGCAAGAGGTTGTGGGACCTTAGAATGATCCCATGGTCATCACGATGAATATAGATAATTACTCAATTCATAAATTCGTAGTGGATAACTAATTACACAATTCATAAAGTCATAGTGGATAATGGGAGCTCAGTTGATATCATATTTTTAGAAGTCTTGAAAATAATGAAGCTCTCGATCGCAAGGGTCACACCAATTTATACTTCCCTAGAAATATTTGGAGAGGTAGAGTCTCACCAATTAGGACTATAGACCTCAAGGTCTTTCTAGGAATAGAACCTTTTTGTAGGATACTCATGCTAAAATTCTTAGTAATGGTGCACCGTTTACATATAATATGATCCTAGTAAGACCTAGAATGAACTAGTTCCAAGTGATTATGCCAACTTTTCATTTAAAGATGAAATTCCCAACCCAAGGGGAAGTGGGAGAAGTGTGTTATGATAAAAAAGAGGCTAAGGAATGCTATCATGTGTCTTTAAAAAAAAGGCTCAAGGTAAAGAGTTTGGGGTCTAAAAAAAGAATGTAACTGTTTCTTTTGTGGAAGACATACTAAACTTGAGCCCTTCTAAGGAAAATAAGAAGAGAAGAGTAGAAGAATGTATAATAGAATTGGTGAGAGAGTTTAAGGAAATCAAGCTAATACTTGGAGACCCGAGCGAGGTCACACTGATGGGAACCCAGATGGCTCTTGAGTTAGAGCTCATAACCATTAAGTTCTTGATAAAGAACGCTAATGTCTCTGCATGGAAGCCTTCAAATTTTAAGGAAGTAGACCTTAAGGTTTTATGCATAGCCTAAATGTAGACCATTAGATAAGACCAATCAAGTAGAAAAAAAAGAACCATAAGGCAATGACAAATTAAATCATTGAAGAGGAGGTCAACAAGCTGCTTAAAAGTGGACCCTTAGATAAGATCGGTCTAATAAAAGAAAAAAAGCCATGAGGCAATGAAAAATTGGATCATTGAAGAGGAGGTCAATAAACTACTAGAGGCAAGGTATGTTATGGAGATCTAGTTCAAAAAATAGCTTTCTAATGTGATGGCGATACCAAAATTGAAGTAAGATGGAGAATGTGCGTGGACTATTCAGACTTGAACAAAGCCTATCTAATAGACTCAATAGTTTGGTGAGCCCTTTTTAGCACGATGGATGTCTTTCAGTAGTATCATCAGATTTTCATGGCAAAAAAAGATAGAGATTACATAACATTTGTCACTGAAAGGGGGATATTCTGCTACAATGCCATCTCTTTAGGTGAAAAATGTAGTGGCAACCTACCGAGGCCAGTACCCAAGATGTTCAAAGACCTAATTGAGGTAAGCATGATGGTCTATATTGAAGATATGCTAGTTAAGATCCTGAATAAGTTTGATCACTTAGCACATTTAGAAGAAACTTTTATATTATAAGGAAATGTAGAAGAAGCTTAACCTAACAAAGTGCACATTCAAGGTCAAAAGTAGAAGGTTTTTGGGCTACATGGTTAGAGAACATAAAATAGAACCTATTCCTAAAAATATCAAAGCAATAACGAACATGAGGTAACCTAAATTAGTGAAAGAGGTGTTAGAATAGTGCATCGCAGCCAATTAGATTGACATGTAAACTATTTCACTAATGATACAATCTTGATTGAATGATATTCATTATAAATGGTCATTTTCATCTTATGCTTATTTTACTTTACTGACATTTGGTTCAAGCCCTTAAATTATGAAAGATTATGAGACTTGGTCATACATTGGGTGGTGATCATGAAACAAGTCTTACACAATCATAATCTTAAATCTTCCAAGTCATATAATCTTATGAGATAGGTCATCTAACATCTAGATAGACTTTCTCTAACAATACATAATCTAATGGTCGGATATTGCTCAATTTCATGATCAAACTATGTGAGACATGGGCGCATGTCAGTAGGTGCTTATTAGAGAAAACGTTCACTAAAAACGTGCCTAGAAATCCACTAGATAGCTATAGTGGCAAATCGATAATGGCAAGTCTTCCAACTTACACCAATATATATAATTAGTCATTTAACTTGAGGATCCATGGTAACCATATGTTTAGGTTCTCACACTTTGACTTTTTCTTGACCTCTTCATGAGTCTTTTGGGTTGAGCATTGGTATAAGCTACTTACATATAGAGGTTTGTAAGATTCAAGATAGAATCTAACTCTTCATCGTTGTAAAGGGTGAGTGCATCTCCAATGTATTCTAGAATGATCGATTCCAAGGAATCCTTATACAAGGCAGTCTAACAATTTGGAAAAAACGTTTTCCAAAGATGTGGTCACAAATCAAAATCAAACATTGGGAATAAAAATATAGTATTGAGGCTATTAGGAAGCCAACAAATATCATGCCCCAAGCCTCTTTCGGAAAATAGGAGATGAAATGATCATATTTACATGGCAAGCATAGAGCTAAAATAGTTCTCCATGAGCATATTCATTCAACTAATAAATTGGGCACTATGGACTTGAGATTGGATATCAACCATGGAGATTAGGTACTCTTCAATTAATGGAGATTAATTGAATTGACTCATTAGTTTAAGGGAGTATAAACTAATGTGAATATTTTGACATTCTACAAGTCACATGAGTTGTGAGCTCATATCCAATGAATGGTAAAATCTAATAGGTCACACACAAAAGCTAATTGAAAATTCTACTTGACAAAGGAAATTTTCTAATAGGTAGAAATATTCCACCTTGACCCATTTTAGAAGGAAATGATTGACCTAATTTTTTGGTCATTTTAGCTTTATCAATTTAATTGTTAAATTGATCTAAACAATTTAAGGAGTTAAATTAGACTAATTAAATTAAGGGGTTAATTTAATTGGTACCACATGACTATTAATTAGTCAAGTTAAGGAGTTAACACCTTCTAACTCAAGAAGTTAAGCTAATCAATTTAAAGAGTTAGTTAAGGTTGATAAATCAAATTAAAGGGTTAATTTAATTCATGTGAAGAATTAATGAGGATGGAAAATTAAAATGAAAGTGTTCATTTGGAGTGCATTTGAATTATTTGTACAATATTTCATGAGATGAAATGAAAATTCCAAATGAAATTCAAATGCAAGTGAAATGTGATTTCATGTGCAACTTGCTTAGTTTGGTGGCATCCCATGGGAGGTGTGATGTAAACTAGCATGACATCTTCTCTCCATCTATGTATACATATAGCATGGCTAGCCATCTTGCTTGCTCACATAATTTAAAAGTTAGATTACATTTTTCCCTTCAATTTTGTGCGATTTTCTCTTGTGTTGAGGCTTTGCATTTTCTTCCCCTTTCACTCTCCTAAATTTTCCTTTATCCTTGCTCATCTCTCAATTTTTCAACTAATCTAAGACAGAAATTGGATTGTCCATTGGTTTATAGATCATCACATTAGAGGCAATACACTTAGATTGCTTGGCTTTTGGAGATCTATTGCAACTCAATCATTTGGAGACATTTCTGAAGTAGTTTTTAATTTTCTATTTTGGTTGAATTTTCTACTAGATATTCATCAAGGTTTTAGTGATCTTGTGACCAAATTTTAGCTAATTCAAGGGTGATTTGGTGTGACCATTGTTGTTGTCTTGTTGTTGTGCCTATTGGAATAGTACCCACAAGCCAATTAGATTAGCCTTATATACTATTTCTTAGTAAGGCAACCATGATTGAACGATATTCATTACATGGCCATTTTCATCCTATGCTCACTATTTATTTCACTTGCATTTGGATAAAGCTCTTAAATCACACAAGACTATGAGACTTGATCATGCACTATGTGGTGATCGTGGAATAAGTCTTACACAACCATGAACTCAAATATTCCAAGTTATAGGATCTCATGAGACAGGGTATCTAAGATTTGAATATACTTTCACTAATGATGCATAAATCCAAACATTGGATGTTGCCCCGTTCCATGAGCAATCCTACATGAGATATGGATGCATGTTAGTAGGTGCTTGTAGAGAATATGGCATTGAAAGCCTGCATGGAAAATCTATTAAATAACCATAATGGCAAGTTGGTAATGATAACCTTGTGTTTGGTCCTCATGCGTTAATTCCATACTAGGCACTTAGCGAGCCATTTCAGTAGTGAATGGGCATGAGCTACTAGACATAGAGGTTTGTAAGATCCAAAATGAAATCTGACTCCTCACTTTTGTGAACAACGAGTGCATTTCATGTGTGTTCCATAATGATCAATTGCAAAAAATCATTACGCAAGGTGATGCAATAATTTAGAAAGTTGCTTCTAAAGATGAGGTCACAAAGGGAATCGAATACTGAGAATAGAAGTATAGTATCAAGGCAATTGAGAAGCTGACCAATATCTTGCCTAAGGCCACTTTCATGGAGATAGGAAATAGAATAACTGTATTTCATGGTAAGCATAATGCTAGAATGGTTCTCCAACAGCTTTCATTTTAGCTAATTAGTTGCGCTTCATAGGCTTGATGTTGGACATCAACCATGGAGATTGGGTACTCTTCAATTAATGAGATTAATTGATTAAGTTGCTTAGTTTAAGGAGTTTAAACTAACAAGAATCTTTGAAATTACATAAGTCACAAGTAGTTGTGAGACCATATCTAATGAATGGTAGAACGTAATCGGTCACACATAAAAACCAACTGCATTACCAATTGAAGGAAGGAGAATTTTCTAAGTGTTCGAAAATTCACTCTTGACCGAATTTGAGGGAGGCGAAAATTGGAGTCATTTTTGGCTTGATCAATTTAAGAGTTAAGTTGGTCAATTTAAGATTTAAATTATGATGATTTAATTAAGAGCTAATTAATTGATATCACATGACCATCAATGGTCAAATTAATTTAAGAGTTAAATTAATTTTGACTAGCTTAAGGAGTTAAACACTTTGACTTAAAGGTTAAGTCAAAGCATTATTGATTACATTAAATTGTTTAATTTAATTAAATTGGATAGTCAATTTTGGAGAGAATTATTAAATGAAGGGTTCATTTAATACGGAATTAAAATTCATTTGGAAGACATTTTATGAGATGAAATGTGAAATCCAAATGACATTCTAATTCACTCATCACTAATTGTTAGTGGCCATCATGGCATGGACATGTGGCACCCCTCATTGAAGATGGTGTGTGACCACACACCATCCCTCTCCTATATATAGATATGGGAGGGGTTGGGGGCAGCCATGATTAAGGCTTATAGCAAGGTGTGAATTATTCTCCCAACAACAAACTTTGTTAGTGGTCATCTAATAGTTAGATTCTCCAAAATTCTATCCAACCACCCTCATATTCCACCTCCATTTCCAAGCCTTCTTTACTCCATTTCTATGCAAATATCTCCAGCCATTTTGTATAGAAATGGTCTTTGCATTGGTGTGTGGGCTATCTTGTTAGAGGCAAAATGTTTGGGTTGCTCTTGCTCTTGCTCTTGGAGATGCAGTTTCTAGCAGCCGCTTTCAGCGAGTTCTGGGGGACTTTATTGTGCTCTGATTGGGCTAAAACTTTTACTGTATAACCTTCAAGGTGTTGAGATATTCCAGTAAAATTTTCAGCTCAAAACAAAGAGTTTAGGCTGTGGAAATCTGGATATGTTTCCGCTGCACCAGTGAGGAGACAGCTTCAAAGAGTTGAAGGGTGTTCTTCCTTGTTCCTTGATCTTCATCAAGGTATTTCCCTTTCTAAATATGAATCTTATGTATGTCTAGATCCTTGTCAATGTATGTGGGCTAGTTTTATTCAGTTTTTTTTTGAAAACATTTGGATCCTAGAGCCACACATACCTTCAAGTGGTATCGGAGCCTTATTCATGCATGGATTTGGATTTTGCTTGAATGATTGATTCTTGTGAAGAATTAATCAACATCACCATATACTTGATCCATATGATGGATTGGAGTGTATAGATGATCCTGTTTTTGGCTTCATGATTGATGAATTAAAATCATGCTATTATGTGTTTTAAATGTTAGATCATGTGATGAGTGTATTTTAATTCATTTTTACTAATGTTGAATTTTGATTTAGCATTGGGGGATGTTATATGATGATATATCATTTTGTTAACGGCCTTAAGTTGTTTTGGTCATTTTTGATCCAATGTGATTGGAGGTAATTAGATTTTCTTTGAAGAATTTGATTCTTGCTTAAACTTGTTTTTCAAGAAATATTGAGCACTTGATATTTCAGTTTTTAAAAGGTATTTTAATATGAAATTCTCTTCACATTGTGTGTTTTGATATTTAGAAATTGTTTTAAAAATCTTGGTGCACGAAAGTTGAGCCTAAAATGGCTTAACTCGCTCATGACTCAAAAACAGAGAAGCTGCCAACCATGGCAGTGCACAAGGCAAGGCAGTGACCAAGAACAGCAGCCTAGCCATACACACACCTTGGCTAGCATGCCAGGTTTTGTCTAAGGTGAGTTTTGATGCTTATATTTGGTTTCTTAAGTGAACAAAATGTTATTGAAACACACGCAATAGATGAATAAGTGTTGGCAAAATTCTTAAACTGGTGTTGGACACTTTTGATTGCTCTTCAAACTTGTTAAAGTTAATTTTCAATTAAGGAAAAAATATGATGCATAAGTGTTATGATTGTTTTTGCGTGACCAATTATTTGTTAATATGATTAGCATTTATATTTTTGAATTAAATATTAATTCTTAATTTATTTATTGTTCATTTAAATGTTGAATAGATGATGAATGAATAGGGATGATCATAAGTCTTTAATATTGATTTTATTTATTTCAAGTTGTTGAAATGGGCTGTACTAAATAGGCCTTACATGTCTCTTTATTCCACCTAGTAAATGTTACAAGAGTAGAATTACTAAGAGTAAGGTTTTCTTTCTTTTGTAAAAGTTGCAAGGAGTAAAAAAGATCCATGGAGGCTTGAACACCCATAAATGTATGGGATACACTTATGTAATAACTAAGTTCAATCAACTCACTTCAAATCAACCAGGTGATGTACCTATGACCCTAAATGCATCACTTGGTTAGGCGCATAGTCATCCCACCTTAGAAGCATGCTAGGCCCATTTACTTATTTAGTCTTTTCTTATCCTATTGATATATGATATGCATGTTTAAGATATCAAAAACTTAAATAAGAAAATAAAATGGTGAGATCTTTGCAAGCAAAAACCTTTTACTTAGAATAAGTAAGTACTTTTCAAATATTCAGTCACGATAGATACAAATTAAAAAGTTTTAATTAATCCATGCCTTCTACTAATAGTATATGCCATAACGATGCTACCGATTTTGTGTGAAGGCACTCAGCCATGTAAGAGGAAAGCTGTGAGCATACACTTAGCATGAAATGCACCATTGACTTAAAAACCCTTACACTTTAGCACTCGATCATGAGGGATGTCGTGAGGCCATCTTGAATCAAAGATTGATTGGTAGGTTGGACTTAATACTTAGTAATATAGATGGTGCACAGCCACGTGGGCCTATATAAAAAGTGAGGCAAAATATATCAAGAGTTGCATGAGATGCAATTAGTAAAAGTTGCTTACCCTTTGATTGCTTGCAACTGGCACTTAGTCATAGTGTTCCACTTGTAAGTCCTTGGAATCTTGATTCTCACTAGGAAATAAGATTTCCCAAATGCTTCTAAGAGGTGATAAAATAGTAAGACAAAAATTTGCTTGAAAAACCATGAACATGTTTCTAATATCAAAATTCAATCATATGCTTATACTATTTTTTAGCCTTTTGTATAATTTTGAAATCTTCAAAAATAAAATGATTAAAAATCTACTTGTATGCAATTTGGAAACTAATAAGCTAATCGGGCCAAAATTTCAAGATTGAATGTGAAACCTTAAAAAAAATGCTTCACTCTGAAAAAAGGACCTATGTCCTCGATCAAAGTCTATTAAATACATTGGATGATGACCCTTTTGATGGGGCCCATGAAGTGTTCACAAAATTTGTAGATGATGATCTGCAAGTAAGATGCCTCATGATGACATCCATGACTAATGAGCTCCAAATGACTCATAAGTATATAAGACATGAAATGATTAGACTATAAGATCTAAAAACACCTACAAGAGTTGTACGGTATGGAAACTAGACAAGAAAGGTTCGCTTTGTCAAAATAGCTCTTTAGATCAAGGATGGTAGAGGGCTCAAGTGTCCACAGTCACAGGCTCAAAATGATTGGACTCATCGAGAAACTTGGGCAACTTGATGTGATCATAAACAATGACCTCTACATTAATTTGATTTTCTAGTCATTGCCCCTTCGTTCGACCAATTCATTATGATCTTTAATAGCAAGAGGTGATAATTAACAAATTGGTGAACATGCTTGTAATTGGCAAGGCAACTATGAAAAAGGAAAAAAAAATTTGCTGCTTTTTCATCTAAGTCAAAAAGTCCTGAGCCCAAGAAAGGGAAGTAAGAGGAAAAAGAGTTTTTTCTCCAAAAGGAAATAACTTAAGAAAAGTTTCGAGATAGTTAAGAAAAAAGCTAAAATTGATACAAGTTGTTTTTACTATGGTAAAAAGGGGCATTGGAAAAAAAAGTACAAGGCTTACCTTGCAACCCTTGAGAAAAGTATATATGTTATTGAAGTGCATTTCACGACTATTACTTCCTCAAGGGTATTTAATACTTTATGTGGCTCTTACCTTTGTAATTCATTACAGGGGATTGAAAGAAAAAAGAGTGCGTGAAGAGATATGATCTTCCACTTAGGAAATAAAGCAAAAGTTGTGGCCATGGTCCACGGCCTTGGGCATGCATAATGGGCAAATCTATTGAGATAGGTAGTAGCACCCATACTCGAGTGAAAGTCAATCACATCCAGATATAAGGGCATTTGCCCAATGCCTTAGTATGTGCGCCCCATTGGGTGCTCCTGCATATATCATCAAATTAGGCTTGGAGAATCCTAGCGTCATACTTAATCTAGTTTATTATATACCCAATCTTGTTAAGAATATTATTTCAATTCCCATTCAAGATTCTATATCAAACGAGGTATTGAAGGTATTAAAGAATGGTTCTTTAATGAAACAAGGTACATTAATTAATGGATTGTATATGCTTGATTCTCAACCTTCACTAATGCACATTCAATCAAGCAAAAAAGAACGTTAGATATCCAAGAAGATGCTATTCTATGACATGCAAAACTTGGGCATATTTCTAAAAATAGGATGAACAAGTTAGAAGCTCTCAAAATACTAAATGTTAGTGATATTGAAGACCTTCTTACTTGTGAATCATGTTTGAAGAGAAACATGACCAATGCTCCTTTTATAGGACAAATGAAGCACTCCACAATTCCTTTAGATTTGATCTATATGGATGTTTGTACCCCCCTAAGAGTTAGGGTAAGAAGAGGCTATTCTTACTTTATCACTTTCACCAATGATTATAGTCGGTTCAAACATATATATTTTACGAAGTATAAGTCGGAAGCCATAAAAAGCTCAAAGAGTATAGGAGTGAAGTAGGAAAGCAAAATGATCTTAGTATTAAAGCCCTTTTATCAAATCAAGGGAGAGAATACTTAAGTATTGAATTCCTAGATTATCTAAAGAAGAATGAGATTCTCTCCTAATAGACTCCACCCAACACATATCTCAACACAATGAGTAGTGAGAGAAGAAATCATACTTTGTTGGACATGGTACACTCTATGATAAGCTTTTTTGATGTGCTCATATCTTTTTGGGGATACATCTTAGAAATAGCAGTGAGCTTACCAAGTGTAGAACCCTCAAAGTTGGTGCCAAAAATACTGCATGAGATGTGGTATGACAAAGTACTCTCTTACTATTTTCTAAAGGTTTAAGTATCTATTGGGTAATAACTTTTAAGGCGTGACTAGTGGTAAAAGGTTACACTCAAAGACCCAGTATTGATCTTGAGAAAACCTTTTCACTAGTTGCAATACCTAAGTCCATTTGGATTTTACTTGCCATAACTGCATATTATGACTATGAGATATGGAAAATGGACATGAAAACTATTTTTCTTAATGGAGAAAATGAAGAAGAAATCTATATAGAGCAACCACAAGGTTTTACATCAGAGTGAAGTTAGCAAATGATTTGCAAACTCTAAAGATCTATTTATGGACTTAAACAGGTGTCCCGTAGTTGGAACATACATTTTGACAAGACAGTTAAATCATTTAGCTTTGTTAAAAATGTGCATCCTATGTATTAGGATTACGTGTCTATAGTGATAGATCAAAGTGGTTGCCGAAGCTTTCCCCAACCTCATACATTGATAAAATATTAAAAAGGTTTAGTATGGAAGAATCCAAGAGAGGACTCCTTCCCATAGGACATGGCAGTCATCACTCCAAGTCTAAGGTTTCTAGGATTGAAGACGAGAGATAAATGATGTCCCACATACCTTATATCTCTGCTATTTGGAGCATAATATATGCATTCAATGTACAAGATTGCATATGGCGCACACGCTAAGTGTTACATGCTGTTTCTAATCCAATCTCAGTGAAAGTCACTAGATAGCCATAAAAATAATCCTTAAGTGCTTGAGAAGGACTAAGGACATATTTTTGTTTATAGCAATAGAGAATTGAAACTTGAGGGGTTTGTTGGATTTTAGTTTTCAATCTAATGTAGATGACCTATATCCACTTTTGGATTTATATTTTACCTCAATTGTAGTGCCGTGAGTTGAAAAAGTTTCAAATAAGACACCACAGTTAACTCTACCATAAAGGTAGATTCTATTGCGGCTTTAGAAACTACAAAGAAAAGTGTTTGGATGAAAAACTTCATTCAAGAGTTGAACATAGTGCCTAGCATTGCTTAGCTAATAGCTATCTTCTGTGACAAGAATAAAGTAGTAGTGCAAGCTAAAAAGCCAAGATCTCATTAGCGAGCCAAGCACATTTTGAGACAATATCATTTGATCCTGGAGATAATTGATACTGGTAACATCCAACTAGAGAGAGCTGCCTCATAAAAGAATATAGTAGATCCACTGACTAACTGCTATCGCAAAAGGTCGTTGAAGGACATCTTGAGAAGATAGGTCTCAAAGCCAAGAGAAATTGGTTTTAGGGAAAGTGGGAGATTGTTGAAATAGTACCCCACAAGCCAATTAAATTGGTCTTGTATACTATTTCCTTGTAAGGCAATCTTAATTGAATGATATTTAGTATATGACTTTCTTTATCTTATTCTGATTATTTACTATACATGCATCTAGATGAAGCCTTTAGATCACACAAGATTATGAGACTTGGTCATTCATTGGGTGATTATCATGGAATAAGTCTTACACGGTCATGATCTTAAATCTTTCAAGTCATAAGATCTTTGAGACAAGGCATCTAAGATCTGGATAAATTGGCACTAACGATACATAAATCTAATGGTTAGATATTACTTCATCCCATGAGCAATCCAATATGAGATATAGATGCATGTTAATAGGTGCATATTATTAGCCCTTTGACCTGGGGATCCATGGTAACCTTGTGTTTGGTCCTCATGCCTTGATTCCTCCTTAGTTACTTAGTAAGCCATTTAGGTGGTGATTAGGCATGAGCTACTAGATATGGAGGTTTGTGAGATCCAAGATGGAATCTAACTTCTCACTTTTATGAAGGGCAAGTGCATCCCCTGTGTATTCTAGAATGATTAATTCCAAAAAATCCTAGCATAAGGTGATGCAACAATTTGAAAAGGTTCTTTCAAAGATAAGGTCACAAAGGGAATCGACCATTGAGAATAGAAGCGTAGTATTGAAGGTATTGGGGAGCCAACTAAAATCTTGCCCTGGGCCCCTGTCATAGGATAGAAGATGGAAGGACCGTATTTCTAAGGTATGCGTAATACTAGAATAGTTCTCTATGAGCATTCATTTTGGCCAATTAGTTGGGCTTCATGGGCATGCTGTTGGACATAAACTAAAGATACTGAGTACACTTCAATTAGTGCGATTAATTGAATTGGATCGCTTAGTTTAAATGAGTTAAATTAACAAAAATATTTGATATTCCATAAGTTACAAGTCATTGCTAGCCCATGTCCAATGAATAATAAAATCTAATAGGTCACACACAAAAGCCAATAACTTGACCTACAGAACGAAGGATAATTTTCTAAGAGTTAGAAAATTCATGACCAATTTTGGAAGAGGCAAAATTGTAGTCATTTTGGCTTGATCAATTTAAATGTTAAATTGGTCAAATTAATTTAAGAGTTAAATTAAGATCAATTAATTAAGGATTAATTAATTGGTGTCACATGACTATCAATTGATCAAATTAATTTAAGGGTTAAATTAATTTTGACTAGCTTAAGTAGTCAAGCACTTTGACTTAAGAGTTAAGTTAAATTATCATTAATTAAATTAAAGTGTTTAATTTAATTAAGATTGGAGAGTTAGTTTTGGAGATAATAATTAATTGAAGAGTTTATTTAATATGGATATGAAATTTAATTGGAAAACTTTTCATAATATGAAATGTAAGCTTCAATTAATATTCTTATTCACTAAGCACTAAAGATCGGTGGCCACCTTGGCATAGACACTTGGCACATTCTCCTTAAGGGTGGTGTGTGACCACACACCACCACACTCCTATATATAGATATAGGGAGAGGATGGATGGCCACTTGTAGCTTGCAAGCACGGTGTGATAAATTATCTTCAATAAATTAGTGTAATGGGTATCTAATTTGTTAGCATCCCCATTATTCTCTCCAACATCCTCCTTCCTCCACCTTCATATTCCTAGCCTTCTCTCTCATATTCTTTGTAGATATTTCCATCCATACTGTAGATAATAAGCCATAGTTATGGTGTGTGAACTATTTTATTAGAGGCAAGCTATTTAGGTTGCTCTTGTTCTTGCAAAGATAATTTCTAGCAGCCTATTATGGTGAGTTCTAAGAGGCCCTTTAGTGTTTTGTTTTCTCTAATTTTTGGAGTGGAGTACCCTTTAGGTGTGGTGACATCCCAATAGAAATTTCAGTCAAAAAGAAAGAGTTTAACTTGGGGAAATCTAGTGGTGAACCTACTGTACTAGTGCGAAGCTTCTTCAATAGTTGAAGAGTGTTTTCCTACTCCCTAAATTTTCTATTTTCACCAAGGTATTTTCCTCTTCTAAATCTGAATCCTATGCATGTTTAGATCCTTTTGGTGTTTTGTGGGATAGTTTATTCAATTATTTTTTGAAAATATATGGATCCTAATGCCACACAAACCTTCACTAGATTTCAAATAGAGAACCTATGTCATTAATCAAAGTCCATCAGACACTACTAATGATGATGCCACCATGACGCACGTGAATTGTTCATGAATTTTTTGGATGATGATCTACAAATGAGATGCATCATGATGACTTCTACGACTAACGAGCTTCCAAAAACTCACGAGCACATAAAACATGCTCATGAGATCTACACACACTTACAAGAGTTGTATAGTGTTCAAACTAGACATAAAAAGTTTGCTTTGTTTAGGGAGCTCTTTAAGTCAAGAACAAATGAGAGCACAACTATCCATAAGCACAAGCTTAAGATGATCGGATTCATTGGAAAGCTTGGTCAATTTGATGTAATATTGGATAATGAGTTCTATGTAGATTTGATCCTTCAGTTTTTGTTGTAATTTTTAGCTTTTCAATATCTAGTACTGTCACAATAGAAATTTTTTTTTAGCCTATTATAGGGGAAATGAGTAGCCAAAGCTGAGATGTACTATACTTTGCCAGGGTCCCCCTCAATGTCTAGTATTGCTCTGGAAATTGTAAATATTGTAATGTTGTTTTCATCAATGAATGCAAGCTTTCTTTCCAATTGATTGTGTCTCCTAAAAGCTTTTTTATTTGCTGATGATTATTGAGCTTAATAGTAGTTGGACTCTTATTGATTGATGGTTATCAATCTTGACAATTGTTAAGCTCTTGTAGGTTTTTGGTTACCAAGCTTGACGGTGGTTAGGCTCTCATTAGTTTTTAGATACCGAGTTTTTGGTAGATATAGCTCCCAAGCAGCCAGCTACTAGCCACATAGTGCACTATTGTACATACTCCTAAGAAGCACCCTGTGATACCATGGAACAAATCTTGCATGGTTATGATCTTAAATCTTCCAAGTCATAGGATCATATGAGATGGGGCATCTAAGATCTAAATAGGCTTGCACTAGTGATGCATAAATCCAAAGGTTAGAGATTGCTCAATTCCATGAGCAACTATATGAGATACAAATGCATTTCAATGGGTACTTGTTAGAGAACAGAACACTAAAGATCCACTGAAGAATCGACTAGATAGCCAAAGTGGCAAATCGATAGTGGCTAGTTCTCCTACTTGCACTAGTGCATATTATTAGTACTCTAACCTGATGATCCATGGTAACCTTATGTCCAGTCCTCATGCTTTAACTCATCCTTGACCACTTAGCGGGTCTTTTAAGTTGAGATTAGGTATGAGCTACTTGGTATAAAGGTTTGTGAGATCTAAGATAGAATCTGACTCCTCGCTATTGTGAAAGGCAAGTACAGCTCCTATGTGTTCTATAATGATCGATTCCTAGAAATCCTTGCACAAAGTGGTGTGATAATTTAGAGAAGAGGTTTTCCAAATATGAGGTCACACAAATGAAATCGAACATTGAGAATAGAGACATAGTATTGAGGTTATTGAGGAGCCGACAAATATCCTGTCCTAAGCCTCTTTTAGGAGATAGGAGATGGACAGACCATATTTGCATGACATGCATAGAGCGATGATTGTTCTCCATGATACTCATTTTGGTCAATTAGTTAGGCTCCATGGACTTGAGGTTGGCCATTAATCATGAAGATTGGGTACTCTTCAATTAATGAGATTAATTAAATTGAGTCGACTATTTTAAAAAGAATTTTAAACTAAAATGAATATAAGATATTCAAAAGTCATAAAGAGTTGTGAACCCATGTCCAATGAATGGTAGAACCTATTGGGTCATACACAAAATCCAATTAGCTTCCTAATTGACGAAGAGAATTTTCTGTGTTAGAAAAGGATCTTTGCTAATGGACCAAATTTTGGTGCTAAGTTTGAAGGTCAATTTTGGCTTGATTAATTTATGTGTTAAATTAATTCATTAATTTAAGAGTTAAATTAGACTAATAATTAAGTAGTTAATTATTTGGTGCCAACATGACCATCAATTGATCAAGTTAACTTAAAGAGCTAAGTTAACAATTGAGTTTAAAGAGTTAAGCTAATTTAACTTAAAGAGCTAAGTCAAAAGAATAATTAATTATGTTAAAGAGTTTAATTTGATTAATTAGCATGAATGAATTTTGGAGAGAAGACTCAAATGAGATTTGAGATGGCATTTTAATTAATTCGAAATGAGAATCCAAATATAATTAAGATGCAAGTTAAATTTAAATGAAATTTGGATTCCATTTTTGC